>APFE030951711.1:24870-131012 GCA_000404065.3 Pinus taeda | reverse complement strand
GGGATTGCAATGTTTCCATTGGATTTTGTCATGTACTAGGGTATGGAACTTGTATTTAATCAAGAGAACCAAGCCCTCTATGCAGGGGAGACTCCCAATAATCAAGAACACGTAGGGTACTAGGGTATGGAACTTGTATTTAATCAAGAGCACTAAGGTCGTTCGGCTATGTAGAAGAAGACTCCCAATCACGAGACAAGAAATTAGAAATTTCTCATGGCTGATTTTGGATATTGCTATTTTCATTATGTGATCATTCATGAGTAAATGTGATGTAAATTTAGAGACCTATAGTTTATGCATTGACAATTGACAATTTAATCATAATGTAATAAATTAGAATGTGTTATACATGCTTTATGATTGCACATATTTCTTAAATGTCCTAATATAATATTATATATAAGTATATAGTTATATATATTATATAATTTTACCCTGTTCCAAAATTGGGGTGGTCCACGTTCGTTACCCGGGCCCGTTTCGGAAATTCGTACCCATTTCCCCATTTCATGCACTTAGCAATAGTATTCAAAGCTAACTCACCTGAAACGGGGGATCGAGTGTCGAATTTGGAGATGTTGAACCCCCTGGAACAGACACGTAGGATTCGTTATATATATATATAATATATATAATATATATATATATATATTAAAAATTAGATATTTCTTACACAAATTCTCATTAATGATACAAATTCATTGATTTCAAACATAGATCATCTAGATGTTAGTTTTATTGTTTACAAAGTAAGTTAGTAACATTATAGCATGCATAGTACATAGAAAATTCAAATATCTGCATAAACCCTCACAAACCTCATAAACCCTCCCAAACCTCGTAAACCCTCATAAACCCTCGTAAACCCTCACAAACCTCATAAACCCTCACTCATAAACCCTCACAAACCTCATAAACCTCATAAATCCTCACTCATAAACACTCACAAACCTCATAAACCTTCGTAAACCTCATAAACCCTTCGTCATAAACCTCATAAACCCTCACTTTTTTGGGATTCGAATCCCAAAATCGGGTCACGAAGTGTCCTAATGGGACACGACCGAGATTCGATGGTGTCCTATTAAGACACATGGTGTGCCATTTTAGGATTCGAATTCCCATCGAATCATGTCGGATTCGTGGGATTCAGACACGTGGCCTGTTTTCGACGAATCCGGTTTCATAGATATCAGGCTAACACATATAGGAATCAATGAGCTGGCTTTCTATATAAAATCCATCCTGTCTATAAAGTTGTGTGCCAAGTATCAAGTATACCAATATATCAGAAATCAATGTTTCAATGTAGCTTTACCATGACTTAATATAATGTAAGATATTTGTCCAATACCAAGTACACCATCTCGTGAATCAAACTTACTTTCATATGCATGTATTAGCTATTTGTCAAGAGATATCCTCATCATAATTTAGGGCTTACCTTGCCATCCAATATTGCATTTGAAACAATACACCTTACATACCTTTTAGTATTCATATACATGTACACCTTATTTGACATAGGCAGTGGGAGCACTTTGTCGTCTTCCTTATTATGAGCAACTATGGCTCTTCTCTTCTTGCACTAGTCATCTTTTCCTACATCTCAGATGATCCTCAAGAAGGATCCACTTATGAAAACTTATCAAGAGGTTAAAAGCATCCAAATACTCAAATATACATGCAGGAAGTATAAGTAATAATCAAAACAACAATCAGATCAATAATACTAAACAAAAGTAAAGACATAAGGAAGTAACATAAATCGAAAAGTACTTATCTTCAATGAGGGATGATTATCTCCCTCTTGAACCAGCCTTCAAGGGTCATCATTGTCCATTGTCTATATGACAATGTTGGCTTCAATATTTTAACCAGCTTCATCAGTTGCCAAGCCTACTAGAGACTATACCATCTAGGGCTTCATCAACTCTGTCACAAGTGCTTGAACATCTACATATTGACCATGATAGGGTTTCTAGATTGCATGTCTCAAGTCTTTGCCATAAACTAGGGTTTCTTTCAAACCTTAACCTCATAATATCCATCAAACCTAATACATGAATTGCCTAGGGTTTCCTTCAAACCTTAATATTCTTTTAGGTCTCCTCCATCTTCTCATGCTTCCAACAAAGGTGTCTCCACAGGGGTGATCTTCAATGACTTTTCTTCAACCCACCTCTAATACCATGTTAATTTTTCTTAGGGATATATTGTTCTTTGCTTTGATAATTGCATTTCTTCATTTACACATTAAATTCACCCCATAACATCATAACATTATTCATATTTACATCAACATATGCAACTATGTACAAAGAACAATATCATCATCATCAATGCAGCATAACATAAAGGAACAATAGAAGAAAAGCATTCACACATAGAGACACCACGATTGGTCGGAGACCTAGGCAAAACCCACTATGGGGAAAACCCTTTTAAATTCTTTCTATTAGATTGTCATTGAATGATTCAGCAAAAGAGAGTACAATGATCCATATCTTCATCCATACAACTATCCAGCAAAAAATCAACTAAACAATATCAATGAGATGAACCTAATCATGCTCATACTCAAAACCCTGATCCTAAAGCCTGTAATGAACAATTACTGTCTGCGGACAACTGCCGAACGCTGCACTCTTTAAGCGAAAACTTCGGATAACTAAAAAACCAAACCCTAACTTCTAGTCGCATGGAGGACATGTTGTGCGAGCGACTGAAATGCTTTAGTCCCATGGATGAGCCAGCCAACGAGCGACTGTAACCGATATTTCTCTGTGTTGTGCCTGCAACTAAGACCTAAAACCCTAAAACAGAGATGCAAGCTTCAGACCCTGGAATTTCACCTTCGTGTGACCTGATTCCTCCGCGGATCTGCCTCAGACCTGTGTGAGCCAAAAACGAAGAAAGAGAATAGAAGAAGTCTCATGATGATGTACAAATGAGATTAAGGTTGCTTGTATTTATAGCCTTCCAAGAGTGTCCAATTTTCTTTAGGGCCAACGTGATAAAATATGCACGTGGGCTTATAACTCAAAAATGCACATTCTCTTGTCCAAATTTGATGATCTTTAGGTCAATTTTGGTCCTCTCAAAAAGAGGAATTCAATTCAATCATCATCTCCATAAAATGAGTTGTCCAAAGTGGAATTTGGCCCTAGTTGCCAATTTGAAATCCTGAAGATACAATCCAACTCTTGCGGAGATGAATCCTCATCTGCATGCACTTCCCCTAATCTCCTCCTACTGACCATCCCTCCATGTTGGTGAAGTCCCCCTCACCAATAACGAATTTCAGAGCCATGCCTCAGATTTGCATTGATTTCAAAGCCTCAGTGCCTCAGAACTTCGCATTTTCCTCAGACCTTCGTATGCTGATTCAAAGCCTTAGATTTTGCATGCCACAAACTCTAATGTCCCAAACAAGATATTTTGTAGAAAACTAATTGAACAAAATTCACTCCTTAAAAATTTATGTTATTGTTACAAAACATTGCCAAATGTAACCATTAGCATGCGGCAAAATCACAACAAAATGAATAGGAACAATCTCAGCTTTTATTATAATAGACACTAGGGTTTACTTGTTGATACACAAAATAGCTGAGATGAGAAATTGGCCTCAAGAATCTGCTCCACTGCTATCCTGGTCCTCCAAACTAAACTGAATGGCACAGCTAAGCTCTCTTGTGAATTCTGGATGAATTCACCAAGGGAAGGTGGGTACTAGTGTAATATCCCAAATGAAACAAATTGGGGTTTTCTTGAAATTCTAACTCAGAAATGCTTCAGATAAAATTTCCATTCATAAACAGAAGATGCCATTTAAAACCAAAACACCCAAAATTTGATAGAAACAATAAAACCATAAATTGCACAAAAATCTCATTAAAATGTCACAACATGAGGAATAATTAGAAATTCAACAACAATAACAAAATCCAACTTTATTTTGTAGAAATATACGCCAATAAAATAGCTAGGAACGACCCTCCAAGATATGTTATAATGTTGATGCCAACCTCCAAATTGAAATAGGAAATCAATCACTACACCTATGGATTTTGAATGAATCTGTTAAGGGGAGATGGGTACTCACCCAATCTCACTGAATCACCCAAGGGTTTCTGTCCTGGGGCTACCAATAGAGTAGAGAATCGGGTTCTCAACACCTCACCACAAAGACAATACACAAATCCAAGATGTTTCCAAAGGACCTCCTCCTCCTCTTTTACAGTTCTGATGGATAGATCTCCAAGCCTCTAGAAGCATCTTCTTTTATTATTTTATTATTATTCTAGAAGCTCCTCCATTGACTTTAGTTTAAATGACCTTTTAATTTTATTTTATTTCACTTAAGTCACTTTTGGCCCATTTCCTCCAATTAATTATTTTTCCTTAATTAAATGACTAATTAAAGTCATTTTTAATTAAGGAAAATGGTAAATCACCCACCATACTCTCTTCAGCCATTGGAAGTCACTTCCCAGTGTCCCATCTTGTAGATCTTCTCGTTCTGGTTCCAACGAGCTATTACACTGAGGTGTTCCATCAATTAATCTCCCCAAAATGCCACCTCGAGCATAATTAATTAAGTTAGGCCCCATGATAATGTTACTTTTTGAAAGTTGTTGGAATGTGACGAAACAAAAGGCAAATTGTGCAGATGATGAAATATGCCATCAAATCCCATAAAAACTCTTCAAAACTCCATCAGAACCCCTGATGCATAGACCTGCTCCACTAACTTGGCCATCCCCTGCCCTGGAAATCCACCCTCGCTGTCCTATGGAGGAAAATAAAAATGGGGACATTACAAATCCTCTCGCCCCAAGATTGCTTGCCCTCAAGCAATCCACACATGTCCACTGTAGAGGCGTCTGCAAATTGATACCAAGATCCCATATGAACCACTGGTCCACATCATGCCTCCAAGCAATCCAAACATGTTAATTTTATATAATAATGGTATGTTCCAAGAAACTCTGCCCCTCTCCCTATAATGGGAAAAAGTGGGTACGTTGTGCTACAAGCCCTGTCTATCTACTCCTGGAGAGGGGTGCTACTTGAAAATGTTGCAACTTTGTTGGTTGCCACTACATCTATTTGCACCTCATCAATGGGTAGTCCCAAAGATGGATGTGTTGCCATCTCACTCGTCTGATAGGAAACTCCATGCTCCTCCTGTCCACCAATCTCCTGCAAAACTATCCTATCAGACCCCAACACCTCCTGAGGACATGTGCCTACAAATACTACCACCTTACTAGTTATCTGTACATTTGCCTGCTCCTCATCAATGGCTGACCTCAAGGGTGGTTGCCCATCCTTCTCCATCACGGCCTCAATATGAACCTCCAACTGGCTCTCCCCAAAAGGCTCATCAAGAATACTGTGTGCATCCTCCTCCTCAATTGACTCATGCTCCACCGTATACTACTCAAGTTGTCTCATCACTGGTGACACATCATCCCGAATGTCTCCCATATGATCCACTGACGGCTCACCATACAAACTAGAATATAAATCTGGTCTGCTATCAACAACTCCACATGATTGCTCCTGCTCCCCAGAGGCATCTTGTATGACCCCACGGGCTCATCCAAAGAAGAGTCCTCATCCTGAAAGACAGTAGGAATATCTTCCTGCTCTAACTATGTTATCTCCTCTGCATCTCTCAAACATGAGTGGTCAGGTCACCAAGGTTCTTTGCAGATGAAGCAAAGACCCTTCCTCCTTAACTCATTCTTGCTACATGGCCCACCAATCCTGAGTAGCTCCTCTTTGGTCATTTGTCTTTTGCACAGCACAATGTTTTGCCCACTACATGTCAACGACCCATAATAGTACACCCCCCTTTTTCACAAATGGGATAGCGCCTGATCGATGTGTCTATGTCATTCAGCTATCATCATTAGCCTGACTTCCAAGATGTTATGTAAACCCTTTATGAATGTGTATAATGTAAATGATCTCAACAGATCTGTGTCATATATGTAACGACCTAGGTAAACCTACTTTTCTGGTGACAATCTACATTCTGCGAGGTCTTTTGTCTCACCGATCCATTCTCGAATGGTTGGCAGAGTTTTCCTTCAGTCTTACCCCAAAGCCGGAATGGATTTTGTCACTGGGATCTTAGGCAAGTCCTAGTGTTCTAGATCAAGTTTATGTAAAAATGATTTGGAAATAATCTTATTTCGTTAGGTTATTTTATTACAAATTGCTTGGTCTGTTGGATTATATTTGTGTTCTAGAAATGGGTGACCTGTGAAGTTCTATTATAAATGGGTTTTCCCCCTTATAATGTAAAAAAATATGAAAATCGTGATGTAAAGTGCCTTGAGGGTTGGAAAAATAATTTATCCCTCATAGGTTAATTAACTAAATTTTCTGGCCAAAAGTTAATTAAAATCCTAAGCCATAAATTTAATTAATTCTAGGTCCTAAGTAAATTTAAATTCCCCAAAAGCAAAATTCATCAATCCTTAAAAATTAAATTTTAAAAGGTCTCGGGGCTATGATAAATTAAGTATTTTTCCAAATTTTAAACCTTTGATCCCTAGAATTAAGTCAAAGTCAAAATTTTGAGGAAATTGATTCAAAAATTTAATTTTTTAATTAATCAAAATACATTTAATTGAAAAATTCGAATTTCCTCAAGAATTAAATATTTCGATGGATGAGATTAAAAGAAATTTTAATGCTCATCAACGGTCGAGATTGCTTTGACGAGGATCACTCGAACTAGCCATTGGAGGATTTATCTTTAAATAGGAAGTCATTTGTTAGTTGATTTATCCAACTTTTGAGTCGTGTGCTTAGCGAAAATCTTGTGTAATCTTTTTCTGGATAATAAAGAAAGACTTTGGGGTTAAGTTTTGTTGGTGTTACTCTTCATGGGAATATTGTAAATGTGTTGTTTTCATGCATAATTTTTTCTAAATCCATTGATAATAGCTTCTAAAGAGTGATTTGAGTACACGTATCTGGCTCAGTGGTTGAGATTCAAATAATAATCTAAATTTTGAACGTAATAGTAGGTATCTCTATTTGTCTGAGTTTTATTATTATTTTCTCGTTCTATTTTTAATGGCTTGATTGAGTTTTGCAAGAAAATCTTGATTTTAGATCCTCATACGTTAGGAGAAGTTTTCAATTCGACCAGCCAACTCTCAATCCATGTTTTCTGAGGAGCCCAGTAAAATTAATCCCGGGCTTAACATAAGATTTTTTGTTGGTGATGCACGAAAAGTTTCAAGCTAGCACCTCTTTAAAATTTAAAAATTTAATTTTGTGTGGGAAATTGGTAGATTTGGCTGTTGAGAGCCTTAGATTATTGGATCTGGGAGCGGAGTTGGACTCATACTCCTCAAATCTGATAGATCTACCATTCTTGTGCAGTTTGTAAATTCTATAATTATTTTTCTAACATGGGTTTTTCTAGGTTTTAGTTTTTGTCATTGTATATATCGTTTGGGTATTTCTTATTGTCGTGCAGCTACAGATCTAAGGAAATTTGTGTAGAGTCCAGATCTAGGCCCTAGAGAGTAAGATCTGGATCTCTGGGAATTTATCAATGTAATTTTCCAGGGATACTATTCAATTTTGTTACAGTTCAAAGGTTCCAAAATTCTTAGATCTTGAAATTTTCATGAGGGTTTCAAGGCTAAATCTGAAGCATAAAAAATATATTCACATGGAATTCGATTTTCTGGGTTTATTTTGGGTTTCTTGAGGCTACTGTAGGCTGCCTGGAAATGCTCCCTAGGTTCTTCTTTTATTCTTCTTACTACAAAAATTTCGAAAAATTTTTAAGGCCCACAGCCCTTTGTTACTACCTACATTCTCCATTAAAATTGTAAGAAACCCTCATATCATTGAGCCTCAGCATTAACCCTCACTCCTGCAAATCTGTGTCCTCCTCTTTCTGCCCATCTTCTCCACAACTTTTCCTTGCTACTACTCTTTCCTCCATCGATCTGCAGATTTCTACCCACTGCCTACAAAACGCTGCTCCCTCCCCTCGATTTTCGCCTTTCTTAGCTGCATCCTCCTTTTTTGCAGCCTTCAAAACCATCTCCATCATCGAGCCCCTCTAAAAACTCACATCTCCTCTTCTGGCCGCAGCTTTCCCTCGCCATTCATCTCTATCCAATCCTCAAACCCCTGTTCGTTGCCTTCTTCTACGCGCTATCCACGGCCCTTGCTTTCCTTCCATCGCAAACCTACAAGTTAACGCCCACAGCTCCACACCTGCCCTCTGCGCATTCTGCGTGTCTCTCCTCATCTCCATCCTTGTCGTCGTCGCTGCATTCGTTCCATTTTGTCGACCTGCAACTTCTCTCCATTTCTCCGTCGCCGACCTACACACAACAGCAACAAAAAATTCGATTTCTCCTTGCCTTTTTTCGTTTTGTATTAGGTTAGTTTCTTTTTATTTTTCGGTTCATTCGACGTTTATTTTATTTGTATTGTATATGGTTAGGGTTAGTGTCTTTTTTTTAATTTGAAATTCGATTTTGTCTTTATTTTTATTTTTCATTTTGATTTGTTTCAATATGATTTCTTTATATATATATATATATATATTATATATTTCCTTGTTTTGTTTTACATATGATGCTTTGATTTGATTTTTTTTATTTCCTCTCTCTTTTTATTTTTGAATTGATTTTTGTTCTGCATTTTAATCATTTTTATTTTGATTTTATTTATTTTCATTTGAAAAAACATAAAAATTTCTAAAAAAAAATAAATTAAAAACATTAAAATATATAAAAAAAATTGTGGTGACTTTAGAATTCCTAAAAGAATTAAATCAAAAAAGGATTTGAGTTTTCACATTAAAAAAATTTAATGTGGCCTATGGCCCATTAAAATTCCAATTTATTAACCCTTTTGATTTGTTTTACTTCTGTTAAATTAAAAATTTAATCTCTTCATACGCCACATTAAATTAATTTCCTAAAGAACAATTGAATTGTTAATCTAAATTTCCTTAGTATCTTTTTGTGGTATTGATTTCTCTATTGGTGATCCAAAATGGATCTTGGATAAACCTCTAGTCTAAAAGACTTCATATAAGAGGTAAAAGGTGCTAAATGGCACAAACCCTTTGTAAATCTAGGTCGGATGAAAATCAAAGGATGCTCTTGAAAATAGTCCCATTACATAGATCTCTTCAATCTGAATCTAATGCAATTTGAATGGGTTATAATGGACTTCGGATGAAGAAGTTATTGTAGAAAGAAGATTGCCCATTATCCTTAGAAAAGGAGGCAATTTCTTATAAATGGGACTTAAGAGAAAATGTGTTTTTAAACATAAAATCCCTTAGAGTTCATCGCATCGCAAATATATATATATATATATATATGGAGCATTGGATATCAATTATATATATATATATAATATATTATATATATATATATTATAAAGGGAACATTTAATATCACATTGCAATACATCTAAAGGGAAGGACTAAGCCAAAGGCATAAAGGTTTTGCGATAAGTGATCAGCGATTGCACGTGGACCGTTGGATCGAGTGCGCAGATCAACAGTCAGGATATGATCGCTGATCGACGATCGGAGAAGGTTGAGGACTATGACCCATGGCATTGCGACTTGCGATTGTGCGATATGCGATAACGCCGATCGGCGATCGGTGAATTGCATCGCAAACAATACAAAGGCCAATACCAGTGTTGCACTAACTGTGATTTAATCACGATTAAATCGGAAAATCGCGATGTTTTCAAATCAGCGATATTATTGGCCGATTAAATGGCAATTTTCTTTTTTCAGTGATTTTTTCATAAAAATCGCGATTCGATTTCAAAAAATCGTGGGTCCCTCTGGGAACGCGTTATATAGCCAAAAAAATCGATTTTTATAATTCATTTGGACAGCACAGAGAGGCACGCCGGCAACGACGGGGGTTTGGAGACTTGGAGGAAAAAAGCGGAGCTGAATCCACTGATTGGAGGAGAAAAACGGAGTGAGAGCTAAGGAGGAGACGAATTTTCTCCATCAAACCGGTATGGGCACCAACATTTTGTGTTTTGTAGCTTTGCTTTGGTTTTTTTCTATGTTTTTGGTTGGGTTTGGAATCTGGATAACCCATTGTTTCTCAAAAGAATTCAATGGGCTATCAAATATTTTTGAATTGATTTGAATCTTGATGGGGTTTTTGTCATTTGATTTTTCATTTTGTTTGTTAAAATTTCTCAAAAATTTCATGTGTTTTAACTTTTGCTTTTGTTATAACTTATGTTACTCATGTATGTAATTTTTTTTAGTTTTTGTACAATGTAAATTGTAAGTTTGTAACTTGTAAATTGTAATCCTTATAGTTATTTTGCCATAGATTCACCAAATCACCATTCAACTTCAAGTTCAAAGTTAAACAAGCCAAGGAAATTGGACCCTCTATGGGAATTTGGTGACCCTGATGGAGGGATTGATAGAATGAACTTGTCTTGCAAGTTGTGTGGGCAGCATATGTCAGGGGGGTGTACAGATTGAAGTATCAGCTTGCACAAATCCCTGGATTTGATGTAGGGCCTTGCTCAAATACAAATCCGAAAATCATCCGAAGAGCCATGAGATCATTGGAAAATATAGAGCACACTAGAGAGGCCAAAGCAAAAAAGAAGAAGAAACTAACAAAGACAAGTGAACAAGGAAGTGGCACTGGTTCTACTTCAGCATCAACCAACCCAGTAGCTGCCTTATCATTTTTTGTTCCTAAAACCTCGCCTGGTTCACAGCCATCTATCACTTCTATGATTTAAAAAACTAAGAAAGAACAAACTGACAAGTTGTTGGCCAAATTTCTCCTTTGGAGTGATATTCCTTTTAGCATTGTAGGTAATAATCCATTTTTCCAGCCTGTTGTTGATACTATTGCAACTGTTGGCCCAAGGTACAAAATCCCTTCTTATCATGACTTTAGAGGCCGGATTCTTCAAAACGAAAAGGTTGACTGCACCAAAAGATTGGAGGAGTTTAGTGAATCATGGGCATAAACAAAATGCACTGTGATATCAGATGGTTGGACTGATCAAAAGGGGAGAACCCTTATAAACTTCTTGATTAGTTGTCTCAAAGGGACTCTGTTTATGAAATCTGTTGATACATCTCCACATATCAAAGATGCAAAAACTTTATGTGATTTGCTAGATGTGTTTATTTTGGAGGTGGGTGCAAAACATGTTGTCCAAGTCATAACAGACAATGTTGCAAATTATGTTGTTGTTGGCAGGATGCTTATGAAGAGGCATCCTACTTTATTTTGAACACCTTGTGCTGCACATTGTATTGATTTGATGTTGGAGGACATAGGAAAATTTTCCTTTGTCAAAGATATTGTTGACTCATCAAAAAGCATTACAAAATTTATATATAACCATACCTCTGTGTTTAGCTTGATGAAAAAATTCATCAACTACAAAGAGTTGGTGTGCCCCACTATTACACGGTTTGCCACCAGTTTCATATCTCTTCAATCCCCTTGAATTCTATGCGGGATGTGAAGAGAATGTTTCTTTCAGAGGAGTGGCGTGCTTTGACAATGAGCCGCAAACCAAAGGGAGAGGCCATATGCAAACTAGTTTCATACCAAGAAGACTTCTGGGCAGGAGTGCAGGAGGTGTACACCGTTACTGAACCTTTGGTAAAGGTTTTTCAATTAGTTGATGGCGAAAAGCCCGCAATGGGCTATTTGTATGAGGCCATTCACAGGGCGAAAGAATCCATTCGGGCCTACTATGATGATAAGGAAGATGAATGTTTTCATAGACAACTCTTCCTATGGGGAGTGATTGATGAACGATGGAACAACACATTCCATCGTCCCATTCATGCTGCAAGGATCTACCTGAAACCCGCATTTTCTTACGCATGTGGGTTCGTATTTGATACTGAAATCATGGATGGATTCTTAACCTGTGTTTAGAGGATGGTGCGATCTCCAGCAGAACGTACTGAAATCTCCAAAGAAATTGAGACATACAGGATGGCAGGTGGCACATTTGGCTTTGACATGGCTGTGACTAATAGGACAACTAAAATTCCAGGTATTTTTTAGTTTGTTTCAAATTTCATTGTCTCTTCAAGTTCATAACTTCATACTTCGATTCAACTTTCAACTTTCATTCTTTTTCTTATGTTTATTTAAAATTTTATTTGTAATTTTGTTGTAGATGCATTGTGGAGAATGTATGGTGCCAAGGTACCCCTTCTGCAAAAGCTTGCCATTCGAATCCTCAGCCAAACATGTAGCTCCTCAAAATGTGAGCGCAACTGGAGTGTATTTGAAAAAATACACAACAAGAAGTGCAACAGGTTAACACTTAAAATATTGCAAATTTCCAAATAATTTTTTGAGTTCATTAAACAATATTTTTTTTTATAATTATTATTTTATGATCTTTGTACAGGTTAAACTCCCAACGACTTAATGACATGCTCTACATCTACTACAATCTTCGATTATGGGTGAGGCAACTTGAGAAGACACCTGATATGGAGGCCATCTCATTAGATGCGATTGACACCATTGCTGCATGGAGGGTTGAGGCCGAGAGGCCTCTCATGGAGTCTACTGGTGATTGGTTAGTGCAGGAGGAGGAGGCGGAGCAACAGGAAGAGGAGGTGACAGCACCTACCCGGGCTACCCCTGCCACTAGTAGAGGACATGGTCTACCTCCTATAGCTCCTACTCCTAGTTCTTCAGCTTCTAGAGCACAACAAAGTCCACTGCCAACTCCACCAGCATCTACATCTAGAGGGAAAGAGAAAGCTATTGCATTTTCTCGCAAGAGGGGCGGAGGAAATCAATAGTATTAGACTTTAGTTATTTGGTTCATTTCATTGTATATGAAATTATGACTCATGAGATACATTATTATATTTTTTGTTGATATCATGAGTTAGGACTTACTATTCAAGACATGATTCACTGTTATGTGTGATGTAGCATTAGAAATAATATTAAACATCTTATACATTAGTTCTTTTATCATATTTATGTGTCAATGTGTTTATTTTATGTTGTAGATTCTTTAAATATTAAAAAAAATTGAAAAAAAAAATGAATATTTTTGTATGTTACGTTTTTTTCCCGATTTTTACGATTTTTTTCGATTTTTTCCCCACGCCGATTTAATCCCGATAACGTTTAATGCAACATTGGCCAATACACATGCGACCGCCAATAAGCAATATTGCAATATGCCGATGTTCCGATGGGTCGATCGATGATATCGGTGATTGACGAGCCCCTAATACCAGGGCCAATGCACATTGCGATATGTGACTTGCAATATGCCGATAAAAGGCGTACCCGACAAAATTTATAAGCGGGATTTCTATGCATTTCCCATGTATTGGGTTGTTTTGGCCATACGCCTATGCGATTGCGATTTGCGATAGAATGGTGGATCCGACGGGTTTATAGACGCAATTGCATATATTTGAAGTCCGGGCTTAAAGCCCATGATGTGTTTTTCCTGTGTATTTCCGTTATGCTGTTGTTTTTGGGATTAAGGCAGAAAAAAGATCGTCGGTTCCTTTTCAATTGAAAACTGCTTCTATTCTTAAAGCGTCTTGTGCCACACTATCAGGGGGCATTGTGGAACAAGAATGTGTTATGGAAAACACAAGGAGCCACAGAGATGGAAAGGAATGATTCCTCATGATTGGGGATAGAAGCCGCAGAGTCGGAGGATTCCACAAAAACACAGAGAGCACAATTGACAAGGCAACTGAGGGTTGCAGAGATTCGCTTGGAGGTCAAGCGAAACTAGAAGCTTGTAAGAGCCAAGAGCCAGAGCCAGAGCCAAAGCCAGAGCCAGAGCCAGAGCCAGAGCCAGAGCCCAGAGCCAAAGCGAGAGCCAAGAGCCAAGAGCCAGAGCTAAGAGCCAAAGAGACGAGAGCACCAGAGCCGCAGAGCCAGAGTGTTTGACAGAGGCATAGCTACCAGAGGTTGGAGGCAAAGCCTCAGAGCCAAAGAGCTCAAACCAGACTTCTAAGAGCCATGATGTTGTAGTGAAGCTGCAGAACAGCAAAGAGATCAAATGATCAAGCTGTTGCGGGTGTCCAGAGTGTGCTGAAGACAGAAGAAGAAGTTTCAGAGAGAGTAAGAGAATTTCGAGGGAGTCAAAGAAGCTCAGAGCACTCACTGAAGGAGTCAAGTCTAGAGAAGCCTAGATCTGTCTGCAACTAAACGACAGCCAACGAGATTAGATGGTATTCTAAACCCATAGGTTTAGCTGTAAACCAACGAAGTTGAGCGTGGAGCTTGTAAGAGAATATCAGCCATAATCCCAAAGAGCCTAATCGAGTTGATTAGAGCTCAAGGAGACGTAGCCCAAGATATCGGGGTGAACTCCATATTACATTGTTGTCTCATGTGTTTGCTTATTTGTTGCTTTTATTTACTGTTATTTGAGTTTTATTTCAGCATAAACAAATGAACTCAAAACAAATAAATAGTTAAAGACAAACACAAACATACACCTATTTCAAGTTCTTTTAATTCCGAAATTGGTTAATCATAAGCTAGATCTTGGAAATTAATAAGCTTTGGAGTGGGAGAGGTTCTTGTAAGCTGACAAGAGGCCTTTTAGTGCCCCATTTCAGATCAATTGGCAAGTGCGATTAATGTTTTAAAAATTATATTGCCTATTGGAGAAAGATAATTAATTCTAGATCTCAGTTATTGAAGAAAATCATTTTTAATCTGGAATCATTGTTAAGCATTTAATTTTCATAAGTCTTCACAGGATTTAATTGCTAGATATATTGCAGTTTTGAGCATTCACACTTAATTGTTCATGATCGTCGCTTTGCCACATATATAAATTACTTGGGATATCTTGTTTCTATTTAGTCTATGGTTAATCGAATACTAAGGGATTGGTCTATAATCATTTCTATCATGTGGTTGTGTCTTGTGTTTAATCTCTCCTGTCAGTTGACTGAGATTTGTTCCACATTCGTCAAGTTGTCCATCTTTAAGTCTCCTAGAGGAGCCAATGTTTCACAGGCTATCATCATTCATTCACCCCAGGGGCTACCCCCCTTGACTTGTCTAGGAGAAAGTCTAAAAGGAATGAGTAAGGATTAGAGTGACAACCCTTACTCTGAGCGTTGTCGCGGTGCCTAGACATTTTATGCGACAACGCCGCTCAACCAACCTTTCGGTTAGTTCATAAGAAACAGGTGAAATTGATTGTTCCTTCCTCCAAATGGTCAACAACTCAGATTGCATCTTCTTGCAAATGGCATCACATTCTCCCATAATTGAAGACAAAATGGACAGCATGTTTATTTTGACCATGTCAGGATGATGTTTCTTAATGCTAAAGAAGTATCAGAACATCTAATGGATCAAGTCATCATACCCAAGATCAAACATGATTTCATATGTTCTAACAATGGCCATGCTTTCTAGAACCTCAAGCTTCTTCCCAAACGTAGAACCTGCACTGTTGTCCAAAACCTGAAAAGTCTCTACCATCAGCTTGAAAACTCTCCTCATAATATCATCATGTTACTGAGACAAGATGCAACTGGAAGTCTAACCCCTTCACAAGGTTCCTCCAAGAACTTGGATTGTATGAGAGCAAGCATAGCTGGTTTTAGAGCCCAAATTAGTTTCTTCCCTTCTAAACAGCTCACTTTGGAAAGGAGGGCATCTAGTTCATCAAGTTTGAAGAGAACTTTCCATGTGAACCTCATGTGCTTCAAATCTGTGCCAAGAGCAAAAATATCGTGTCCTATTTCCTCCCCCTTCTACACATCCTTTGGTTGTTCTCTTTGAAGAATAACATAAATACCCTTTGAGAAGGGTTTGATGTTTGCTGCTACTAGTTTATTAAGGGAGTTTAGGAAGGGTTAATCCAGGTTTAGCTCGACAGTGGCAAGTACATCAAACTGAATTTATCTTAACACATAGACCTCTCACATGGCATAATAATCTAGTAATCAAGCACTCATCATTTTATGACAAGATACATGCAACATCTCCACAAATCAAGTTCTACTCAGCAATAAAAACCCTAGCAACAACTCTCACATACAATGTTGGTGACTATATGTGCACTCAACTATCTCTATGTTCATACATTAACATAGGCAACAATACAAGCAATCTTACCCTACATATGGGCTCATTGATCAGGCAATAGTAAATGACACTCTCTCAACAGTTGTTCATCAAGAGTACACAGCCATACAATAAGCTTAATAACCCCAACCCTGACATAATTCAATTCTATCAACTCATCAAGCCTTCACTTAACATATTTAGCCATAGGACAACAACAATGACTCAAACATCAACCCCAGCTATATCAATACAAGGATATACGGACCCACAATATGTATTACAAATAAACTTCTGCCATACACTAAGCATGCTACAACAATGGAATACATGGCAACTTTAGTTATGCAGAAACCCTGTCACCCTCCATCCAACATATACAAAGCTAATGCATAGCAATACACAACAATTCTAGTTATCTGACCCTAGTGCTGACAACATACCAAGAAAGTTTGACCTGTGGTTGATAAATTCGACCTCTTTTCTTTAGAACTTTGTCGAGGCCTCCAAATTGTGCATTGAAACAAGTGATTTGTACCAATAATGCTTTGGCACTGATCCACAGACTTGTTCTACCAACGTATGCACTGGCCCTACCAATCGCACCATCACAATCTCCGCAACATTGTCTTTGTGGTTATGCGCTCATAACTCTGTCACAACAACTGGATTCAACACAACTCCTCTGCACTCTAGCGTTTGGTGTTACATGTTTCGCTCAAAATGCTTCAACGAATAGATCAACACACAGCGATGCAGAGATTCAGAAATTGATCGCTACAGAGCCTAGTCACATTCCAAAATTCGACGCTCAGACAATTATGCAATTTTGGGACTCAGTTTCCGATTTCAATGACTAGAAAATGCTCCTACAACTTCTCCTTGGGCAACCAGTGACATGAAGCAGTCAGCCTAGTGATGGCGTATATGGCATTGTCCAGAGGCATTACTGTCTTCCCCTACTACATATAGTTCCCAATTCACATGTAGTCAATCAATCAGTAGTCCCACCGAGTCAGCGAGTTGCCTCTCCTAAGCGTGAGATGATCCCCAGTTATGCTTGTTGGTTCACTCAGCAAGGGTGACGCAAGACCGTCGATCATTGATCAATCGATAGTTCTGGATTCGATGAGGAAGACTTATACGACTATGTCTAGATATTTTTCATCCCTCGATTCAAGCTGTCCCCCTATTCGTCACGTTGCATGATGCATTTTTGCCCCACTTAGCCGACAAGCTTGATAGAGAAGTTCCCCTGTGGCCGCACCACAAATCTCACGTCCTTATACTCGACCCACCACAGATCTCACATTCGCAAATCTCCACGTATAATTTCTTTTTGTCAGCCACACCTGCAACTAAACAGATCAATGCCCCTAATGATCCATGGATATTGGGCTCTGACCGATAAGTGTGAATACGGCAATATGCACTGACTTTAATCCTTGAATAAATTCCACGGTGAAGCTCACGAATACATACACCGTCAGCAAAGTTGGCCATGTTTCCACTCCAATTGCTATTTCCACGTGAAAATTTCAAAATGACTGATTTTCTCAACGAAAAGATTGATCTACAATTTGCACGGTTTTGCTTTAACAATAATATCTCAGCCTCCAACGTGGCAATGATGGTAGGTCCCAACACAATCGCTGCCTAATTTAGCCTGCGATTTGGACAAAAAGTTGCACACACGTTCCTACTCAGGGGTACGCTCCCAACTCATTCCTTGTCTCCGATCAGCATGGACATGCAAAAGGATTGCGACTGATACACCTTTTTTACCACCATACACCATCTGGAATTTCAACGCATTAGTATGCAGCTCACAAAAGATTAAGCTCCTGGCAAAAGATGTCTTGGACCTCCAAATAATCACCGCTTTGATCCCCGTCACATTGGTGGCACACCCAAATTCAATAATATGCAACCATGATGAATTACACTTAGGAAATTAACCCTTGGGATGGGGGTTTCACTCCAAGAAAATGTTATTTCAAAACACCCGCAATAGTTGTAATGAAAAACCTGGAGTGGCCTTCTCAGACCTTGCAGCTAAATGGAATTGATCTTCAAACCCTCAGGCTAGCAGGAAAACCAACTCTGATCCCACTATAATGTCCCAAATGGAACAAATTGGGTTTTCTTGAAATTCTAACTCAGAAATGCTTCAGATAAAATTTCCATTCATAAACAAAAGATTGCCATGTAAAACCAAAACAGCGGAAATTTGATAGAAACAATAAACCCATAAATTGCACGAAAATTTCATTAAAATATCACAACATGAGGAACAATGAGAAATGCAAAAACAATAACAAAATCCAGCTTTATGTATAGAAATATACGCCAATACAATAGCTAGGAACGACCCTCCAAGGTATGTGATAATGTTATGCCGACCTCCAAACTGAAACAAGAAATCAATCACTAAACCTATGGATTCTGAATGGATCCACCAAGGGGAGATGGGTACTCGCCCAATCTCACTGAATCACCCAAGGGTTTCCATCCTGGAGCTACCAATGGAGTAGAGAACCAGGTTCTCAATACCTCACCACAAAGACAATACACAAATCCAAGATGTCTCCAAATGACCTCCTCCTCCTCTTTTATAGATCTGATGGATAGATCTCCAAGCCTCTAGAAGCATCTTATTTTATTATTTTATTATTATTCTAGAAGTTCCTCCATTGACTTTATCTTAAGTGACCTTTTAATTAATTTTATTTCACTTAGGTCACTTTTGGCCCATTTCCTCCAATTAATTATTTTTCCTTAATTAAATGATTAATTAAAGTCATTTTTAATTAAAGAAAATGGTAAATCGCCCACCATACTCTTTTCAACCATTGGAAGTCACTTCTCAGCATCCCATCCTGTAGATCTTCTCGTTCCAGTTCCAACAAGCTATTACACTGATGTGTTCCATCAATTAATCTCCCTGGAATGCCACCTCGAGCATAATTAATTTAGGCCCCATAATAATGCTAATTTTTGAAAGTTGTTGGAATGTGAGGAAACGAAAGGCAAATTGTGCGGATGATGAAATATGCCAAGCGAATACCATCAGATCCCATAAAAACTCCTCAAAACTCCATCGAAACCCCTAATGACATAAACCTGCTCGATTGACCTGGCCATCCCCTACCCTGGAAATCCACCCTGGTTGTACTATGGAGGAAAACAAAAATGGGTACATTACAACTCGCCCAACCTCACTGAATCACCCAAGGGTTTCCGTCCTAGGGCTACTGCTAAAGTAGAGAACTGGGTTCTCAAACCTCTCATACAAGAAGAATGATCAAATCGAAGATGTCCTCCAATGGCCTCCTCCTCCTCTTTTAAATATCTGATGGACCCTCTAGAACCTCCTATTTTATTATTATTTTAATCATTGAGCCCTTTTCCCTCTTTTATTTTAATTAAAATATTCTTTTTAATGCAGGAAAAGGATAAATTGGCCACCATGTCTCCTCAAGTCACTGAAACTCACATTTAACCATCCCATCATGTAGATCTTCTTGTTCTGGTTCCAACAAGCTATTACACTAAGGTGTTCTATCAAGTATTCCTCTTGGAATGCCACCTTAAGTGTAATTAATTGAGTCAAGCCGAATAATAACTTTGTTTTCTGAAAGTTGCCGGAATGCGCCGGAACAAAAGATAAATTGTGCGGATGATGGAATATACCAAGTGAATTCCATCGGACCTCATAGAAACTCCTTAAAACCCCCTCCAAAATCCCCTAGGCCCACTGATGACACCATCCTGCACCTGTGACCTGTTTGCTCCCAACTCTGAAAGTCCGTCCTAACCATGTCATAAGGAACACCAGAAAAAGGAACATTACAAATCCTCCTGCCCCAAGATTGCTTTCCCTCTAGCAATCCAAACCTGTGGCCCAACACAACTGAGACCCAATGCCCAGATCCCATACGAACCACTGGGTGATGCTCTACCTCTGTGTCAACCTATCATGAATGGACCCCTCAATGACCGGATCCCAAACTAATCTCTAACTGTACCTGTCATTAACCAATCCTCCTGGATCCCAATGCCACCATGGCCAATCATCGCCCAAGTCCCATGGCTCAGATTGTGTTGTGTCTCCAGCTATAGTTGTTGCTCCATAAAGTGAATACCAACTCAACAACTCTCTCCAATCCCGCCTCTGGCAAAGGCTGAGGTCAACCCCACTCTACTGATGCTGAGCTAGTGCTACAGAAATATTAATGAACTGTCGGTCCACATCCCACTACCCACTGGAGCATGTAGTAACCCCCTCACCTAAGCGCTCCTACTGTATTGTGCCCCGGACCAAGGTTGATAATCCATCAAAAGGATATCAACTCACGATCTCCCACCAATCTAAGGCATGGACTCCTGTGTAAAGAACAAATCTACTATGCTGATGTTGGTCCACGCTCAACTCACGTTGATCTACCTAGTCAATAGACAATATCCACTGAGAGAACCCTACCCCTCTCCCCACAATGGATACGAGTGGGAAAACTATGTTACACGCCCTGTCTATGTATTCCTGGAGAGGGCTACTGCCTAGAAATATCGTAGCTTTGTTGGCTGCCACTGCACTTCATCAGTGGGTAGGCCCAAAGATGGGTGCACCACCACCTCTAGAAGATCCTTTCTCATCTATCTGAAAGCTCCATACTCCTCTGGTCTACTCGTCACCTGCACAACTGTCTTGTTGGGTCCCAACGCCTCCTAATGACCAATATCTGCAAGCAAGACCTCCCTTGTGGCTACCTGCACATCTGCCTGCTCCCCTCTAACTGTTGGCCCCAAGGGTGTCTTCTCATCCTCCTCCCTCATGGGCACAATATGAACCTCCAACTAGCTTTCCCCAAGAGGCTCATCATGCATATTGTGCACATCATCCTCCTCAACCGACTCATGCTCCGCCATATGTTGCTCATGCTGAACCATCACTGTTGACTCATCATCCTGAATGTCTCCCATAGGGTCCACTGACTACTCACCATACACACCCAAATATAAATATGACCTGTTGTCAACAACTCCACATGACTCATGCTCCTCAGAGACATCTTCGAATGAACCTGTGGACTCGTCCAAAGAAGAATTCCCACCCTCAAAGTCAGAAGGAATCTCCACCTGCTCTACCTCTATCATCTCCTCAATGTCACTCAAGCATGAGTGATCAAGTCCCCAAGGTCCCTTGCAAATGAAGCAGAGACCTTTCCTCCTCAGCGCATTGTTGTTGCATGATCCACCAAACTTGAGTAGCTCCTCCCTAGTCAACTGCCTCCTGAACAACCCAATGTTTTGATCAACCAACCTTTCAGCTAGTTCATAAGCAACAGGTGAAACCAATTGTTCTCTCCTCCAAATGGCCAACAATCTAGCCTGCAACTCCCTGCAAATGTCATCACGATCTCCCATAACTGAAGACAAAATGGACAGCATGTTTGCTTTCACCGTGTCAGGTTGATGTTTCTTAATGTTGAAGAAACATTGGAACATCTGTTGGATCAAGTCATCAGACCCCAAATCAAGCATGATGTTATATGTTTTAACCATGGCCAATATATCTAGAACCTCAAGCTTCTTCCCAAAGGTAGAACTTGCACTGTTGTCCAAGTCCTGAAAAGTCTCTACTATTAGCTTGAAAACTCTTCTCATAACATCATCATTGAAAGGAGGTATAGGTGCGGTCAGTCTCATGATGTTACTGAGACAAGATGCAACTGGACGTCTAACCCCTTCACAAGGTTCCTCCAAGAACTTGGGTTGTATGAGAGCAAGCATAGCTGGTTTAGAGCCCAAATTAGTTTCTTTCCCTCTAATTGTTTCACTTTGGAAAGGAGTGCATCTAGTTCATCTAGTTTGAAAAGGACTTTCCATGTGACCCTCATGTGCTTCAAATTTGTCCCAAGTGCAAATATTTTGTGCCCTATTTCCTGCCCCTTCAGCACATCCTTTGGTTTTTCTTTCTGAAGAATGGCATAGACCCCCTTTGAGAAGGATTTGTTGTTTGTTGTTGTTGGTTTACTAAGGAAATTTATAAAAGCTTGATCCATGTTTTTGCTCAATGATGACAAGACATATTAAACTGACTGATAGTTTTACAGTGATAGATCCATGTTTTGGCTCAATGATGACAAGACACATTAAACTGACTGATAGTATTACAGTGATATAGTTGTTTCAATATGTAGATTTCTCACATCAGTACATAAATCTAATCTTATTGACAAGACTCTTAAAGTTTCAGACTAGTAACTGGCTTTTAGTATTTGAGCAACATGGACAAGACTCCACCAATAGTACAACATACGACCAATTCAAACACAACAACATGACTCAATTATTACATGGTTTTGACAATAGTATTCATACCATGTATCTCAACAGCATATAAACCCTCACTGTTAGCCAAAAAACAAATATATCTATTGCTGGTAGCCTATACCAACTCTGCCAACACCCCTGTGTTCAGCTATGACAATAAATTGGCAATATGACAGCAACATTGCTACCACTCTATACAACCTTACCTTAAGATACCCCACACTTAGTCAGACACTGACATGCCCATGAGACCTCTTATAGTAGCAATAAATAATCAAATGCCAATGATATTTCTAATGACAACCACTTTATCACAAACTAGGTATTAAGCTAACATAATTATTTGAAGAAATTGAACAGAAAATATCTTTAGAGAGAATACAATGTGATAGATCATGAACCTAGAACTGCTCAGGCACAATGATCAGCCTCGCAAACGAATCCTCAGCCAATAAACTCCTTCAATTCACAGCTACAGGAGGAACTTGCTTCAACTTGCTCAGACCCAATGTGCAACCACAGTTCCTCAATCTCGTGCTATCCATACTTCATGGCATAAGTTCTGCAAGCCTTTGTAATGTCACTTGTACACTCCAGCAACTGTTCATTTTTTTTATTGATCATGATCCGCTATAGGTGTCACATTGGAGCACATAACAATTTTAATTCGCACACACGCATCTTAGCCACTCGTCAGTCTAAACACAACTGCGCCTAGATCACCAAAGTGCATTTTGCATTGGTGATGTACCCTTTTAGACTGTGATAGCCCTCCATTCCACGTGCTTCACTGCCAGTTATTAGCACTAGGCGAATCTACAGACAGGTCAAGCTATCTTGTTGACCGAATTGGCGTGATTGACTCAGACCATGAAGAGGATCCTAGTGTATCATTTCTTCATACCTAGAATGTGATTACCACAAGTATAAGCAATCTTCTTTTCCGCTTGTTTTCTATCAACAATTCGATGGCCCTTAACATGGCCTTTTGTTGGGTGCAATCATTGACTGGAAACTCTCACTCCTTTTCAAAATGAGGGATACAGCCTCTAAATGCATTCACGGCTCCTTATACAATTTTCACAGCAATGAAATAGGAACTCGGTTCAAACAGTTTGGCCATAAAATCACAATTCGGCTGTTGGTTAAGTTATTTGAACCACCAATTAAGTGCGTGGATCTCTCGAATCAATAAGTCTTTGGCCTTAGGCTTCCAAAACAAATTTGCGCACTTTTAATAATATCATGGCCCACTTAATAAAAAAAAAATAATCTCCACAAACAATAATCTACGACCCCTTTGAAGATAGTAATGCCATCATGCAAAACAATTTGGACCTCGGCATCCCACTATAAATCATACAACTACCAAGTGGCATTGGAGGCTTTTAATTAATTTGGCCTCCAAATGTTTATTTGACCATCACCTCAATAATTTAAGAACTTTTCAACAAACCCCTTAATAATTTTGGCATTCATGAAGATTTGTTCAATGCTCAAGCTTTTGTGAACACACTGGATCGTGCACAGTAAATAATGGTTAATGATGAATAACTGGCTTGCCTAAACACAACTTCGACCTGATGAGTGATTGGCCCCTTTTTTCTTTTTTTATTTGTTGGCAACTTTTGACTTCTCAATATTAGACTCAAATTCGCCAAATCATTAATAGTCACCAAAGAATTTTCTCATGAAACGACAATTTGTCGAGCATTTGATATGCAATCCTTCTAGATCTAATAATCCCTGCAACGATAATAAATCCTCGGTCTTCCTCTGAAGTTGATCTGTAGTAAAACCCTCAGGTTGGCAGGATGACCAGCTTTGATACCACTATAATGTCCCAAACAGGATACTTTGCAGAAAACTAACTAAACAAAATTCACTCCATAAAATTTTCCATTATTTTAACAGAACATTGCCATGTAAAAATGTAACCATCAGCATGTGGCAAAATAACAACAAAATGAAGAAGAACAATCTCAACTTTTATTATAATAGAGAATGGGGTTTACATGTTAATACATAAAATAGCTGAGATGAGAAATTGGCCTCAAGAATCTGCTCCAATGTTATCCCAGCCCTCCAAACTGAACTGAATGGCACCACTAGTCTCTCCTGTGAATTCTGGATAAATTCACCAAGGGAAGGTGGGTTCTCGCCCAACCTTACTGAATCACCCAAGGGTTTACGTTTGGGGGCTACTGCTGAAGTAGAGAATCGAGTTCTCAAACCTCTCATACAAGAAGAATGATCAAATCCAAAATGTCTTCCAATGGCCTCCTCCTCTTTTATAGATCTGATGGATCCCCTAGAGCCTCCTATTTTATTATTATTTTAATCATGGAGCACTTTTCCCTCTTTTATTTTAATTAAAATATTCTTTTTAATGCAAGAAAAGGGTAAATTGGCCACCATGTCTCCCCAAGTCACTGAAACTCACATCTAACCATCCCATCGTGTAGATCTTCTTGTTCCGGTTCCAACGAGCTGTTACACTAATGTGTTATGTCAAGTATTTCTCTCGGAATGCCACCTTAAGTGTAATTAATTGAGTCAGGCCCAATAATAACTTTGTTTTCTGAAAGTTGTTGAAATACACCGGAACGAAAGGCAAACAGCGCAAATGATTGAATATACCAAGCGAATGCCATCAGACTTCATAGAAACTCCTCAAAACCCCTCCAAAATCCCTTGGGCCTGCTAATGACACCAACTTGGGCCTGTGACCTGTCTGCCCCCAACTCTGAAAGTCCATTCTAACCATGTTATAAGGAACATTACACAAACCCAAATATCTTCCACAAAAGAGAGATTGAATTTGTGCCAAATGGTGGAGTATTGACATCAATATATACTGGTTTCCTCATCCGAAAAGGTGCCTTTAATGGTTGAGCCAACTTGTCCTCTGGAGGGCCAACTTGGTCAACTTGGAGACATAAAAACATACTTTTAAAAATTCAATTTTCTTTCTTTTATAATGTTGAGAAATCTAGGGCAACTTTAATTAGGGCTTATTTCAAATGATTTCTCTATTCTTCTTCATTATCATTATTATTATGTTTTTTTCATCATCAAGACAATTGCCAAACAAGAAGATTACATAAAACAATAAAGAGAACACCAAAGACAGGCTCCAAGCCAGGGAAAAACCCATAGAGGGGAAACCCTAGATGATTTCTTCTTATAGAATTTTCTTCAAAGGAGACTTCCAAGGCCCAAGACGCAAACAAGAACCTTCCAAGACCAGGCTAGCCATCTTAGAAGAGATATGTCCACCAACCAATGTCTGCAATAGCTTCTGCTTTGTTTCAGACCTATGCAAACCCTAATGTCCACAAAAAACTCACATAAGGGAGTTGATCAAGGTGTATTCAAGAAGCAACTTCATCAAGACATCCTTCCTTTCCTTCGCTAGTGTATTCTTCCTTTTCTCTAGCCTTCGTATTACCTTCTAGCCACAAAACAAATCATGAGATAAGATGCCAAGAGTGTGTCTTCAAGTAAGGTCAAAATCCCATTTATATAGTCTTTCGTTGGGCTAGAATAGGCCTCTTGGCCGACTTGAGTAGAGGATGGAGAGCCTGGTCTTGGAGGTCTTTTAGACCCTTCTAGACTTCAAACAAAAATATTATTATTCTTGTTAAATGTGCCCAATGGGTCTTATATATCATGACTTTGACTTTGACTCAAGATAAAACTCCTAGAGCACTCAATGGGTGCTTGGACCTAGGACCAAAAACCATGGGTAAGAAACCCATGCTTCAAATAAATAATTTTCTTTTATAAAAATAATTTTCTTTTTCTTTTCTTTTGACAAGTACAATAATAATCACATCATGTCATGATCCAAAATACAATTATGAAAACTGACACTAGTTACAACTTTCAACATAGAATGCCCAAATGGGACATGAAAAAAACAATTTTCTTTTGATTTGAATAAATTATCGTCAATTCTTTACAACATGATAAAAATATACATTATGAAGACCAAACCTAGTTACAATTTCAACAATATGAAGGAAAAATATAGAACTAATCTAGTAAGCATGTAAATAATAACACATCAATAAAATAAAATCACACAAGAAATAATGGAAACTAGCTAAGGTTCAAGAATTTCCTTGCTAACATTTAAATTACACCTATGTAGTGTTGAAGAATCTAGGGCACACATAATTAAGTTGATTCTTCGTAACATGATAACAATTTGTGAAGTATCTATACAATTTATCTTAGCTTAATGTTTCCTTCATTATTAGTGTGTATATGTTAGCTTTCATCAAATTGCTATCAAAAACAAAAGAGACAAGAACACAAATATTTGGCTTTCTGCCAAGGCCAAAACCTCTCCCTCTTAGAGAGGAAAACCCGTGCAAAATTCTTCTTATAGAGATTCCATTAACGAATACCAAGACCATGACCCTTGACACAATCTGCCTCTCCAAGACCAAGACATCAATCCTCTTCTTCTTCGCTTATGGGATCATCATCCTTGCTGCACCTCTGAGATCATCAATACGGCATTTCCAAGAACTTCATTGTTGTTTCAAGATCATTGTCACACCATGGAATTCATCACTGTTGAAATCTTCATTGCTGCCTTTTCATCATGTCAACAAGATCCATTGGCATCTTCATTATGACAATCACCGTGATGAGTGATTCATCATTTTTCCATAGATGAGATTACATTGATTTAGATCATGTTGAGAATGTGTTCCCAAAACTGTGATGAACCTTGTCACTTTGTTCTTATTATCTTGAGACAGTATTGCTTCGAAGTGTGTTGTAACCTTCTTTACCATCACAGGGTCTCCTTCATATTATACCGAGATTACCACAAAGAAATTGTTTGGATCTTCTTTAGTATGACAAGGCTATAGCAACGTTGTACTGAGATATAAATCGAGATCACAAGGAGACAAATCTAAATATTGTAATGTACACCGAGACTATATGTATATACTATATTCCTTCATTCACCAAGATAGTAGCAATCATTGTCTTCACCGAAATTCCTTTCAACAGAATTATGTCAATAGTATATGTGCGTCGAGTTCATAACTAGGATAGTATATACATAAGCCGAGGTTGATCCATCCATAGATGATTGTGCTTCTGGAATAGACTCTGAGTTGGTGTGTTGTTAAAGGGTTGCCGAGATACACAAGTCTATACACCAAGACTGCTCCTTGTAATGCGAGATCCTTTTTGAGCACTTTAATTCATCCGGGTTCTTCCTCTCACCCATCCGAGATCCTTATAGAATAGTCTGCCTACACCTTATACCCATCTGAGATGCATTCAGACTCTTTGCCCTGATGCCATGCGGATCTATTCCTTTTTCTCCATGCGAAATCTCAGAGAAAATGTGAGTTTTGTTCCTATCATTTGCGGATACCCTAGCCACCTATTTATAGTGGTTGCGTCCATATATTTGAGCCGACATGATCCCATGAACCGACATGTCATTTCCTTGAGCCAACATGAGTTTCTTCTTGTTTTCGCTTGCAAACTCCTTGGAGGATTAGGCTTGGTCTTTGGAGGGCTACTACACATCTTGTAGGCTAGAATATATTGCACAAAGGCTCTTTAAAGAGCTTTTCAATACATAACATGACTCTTTGACAACTAAATAAAAACCTAAAGACATCAAGAAGAAGTCTTTGACCTAATTACACTTCTTGCTCATGAAACCCATGAAGCAAGATATACAATAATAATTTATTACATCATTTACAAAGATCATGTCATTATGAAGACTAAACCTAGTTACATTTTCTTCAAACCTCCCTCTTAACTAGGGAGGTATTCATAATGGTACATGGTCATTCTCAATTTGAAGAATTTCTCATAAGAAGAATCGGATTTGCAATCCATCCTTTATAGCATTGTTTCAACCAACATTGTTTCCATATAACAAGGCCTTGACTAATAGCTCTATCTCTCAATTAGACCAGAGCATAATGTTGGTGAGACCAATGACTGATAGACACACATCGTCATTGTCTCCCTTAGGATCATACCCACTCGAGTGTTCTCCGAGTATGCCCTAATAGGACTATTCTCATCTTGGGTTCCCAGCCCTCAAGAATATCGGTCCTCTTGCCCACTCTTGTCTTGGATGCCCTACCACATCCTGAAAGAGTGTCGAATGCCAGATGATTACACAATCCTCCATTCTTTCTTCCAAACTGAAAACAAGAATGTCGTGTCTAACTCTCCCTCTTAACCAAGGACAAGTTCCAAGTTTCTCTTCACTCAAAAACTTACTCGAGTTCCTTTACTCATAGGAACCTCCCAGAGCTCCCTCTTACCCAGGGACTCTATCATTAGTGCTTTATAAGGTCTTCTAGTTGATTGATGATCCAAGACTTCGATGTCATCAATTTCTTCACATGTAGGGCTCAACCATCCATCACTTTTCCTCATCATGTCATCCCGGAAAGTATCCTCCTTGGCTTTACATCTGGGGCTTCCTTCACAGGGCCATCTATCTTCACCTTTTCTTCCGACGGTGATTCACAAGGTACATAGTTGTGACATTCTTCACAACTCTCCTTACCTTGGTCCTGCACACATACCCAGACTTTTCCAAGAGGTCAGACACCAAAAACAAATCACATATTACCTTTTGGTGATGGCCTTTTACTAATGACATCTTCTTGTAGGTATCAACATCCTGCATACATGTTGACACATCTCCCAACGATATCTATTGTCAAGGGTCTTCATCTTTCAAGACTTCCATCAGAGTCTTCACATCTTTCCGGGAGATTTCCTGGTCAAGTCTTTCGGATCTTTTGGATGTTGATTGCCTTCATCATGGTTGCATAATTCACAATCTCTTCCATCCTCGCATCTTCCATTTCCAAGAACTTTCATTAGAGTTCTTCAATAGTATTCAACCACCTCATACTTCATATGAGGACATATTATGTTGATTTCATCTAATGTGACTTATGTCTTTTTTGCATCTTTTAAGAGGAGGAGATCCTTTTCCTTTTTGATCATGCTTGATCCATGTTACCTGCAACCATATATCATGATATTACAATATTAAATACAAATACAAGCATACATACCTCATTTTTTCTTCAGGTTTCTTCCAGCAGCTTTCTTGATTGAAAAGATCTTCAATCCCTTGATCTGCTTCATTTCTCATGTCATCGGACCATCATCTCATGAATTCCAAAAGTTGGATTTCCTAATGAAACACTTGCTACCTTCCCAGACTAGGGGATCCTCCGCTGAGGTTTCCATCAAAGAATCTTCAAGATCTTGTATATCCCCATATGGCAAATGCTTCTTTTGTCCTGGATGACTTCTTCCTTTCCTTTAATGTCCAGGGAGATTCCCAAGAGCTATGTCCTTCATGATTCCCATATGAACTCTTGTTTCCATGATGCCATGATGCATCTTCTTACTATGATCATATTTGCAAGGACTTTTGATAGGATCCTTTTGAGAGGGATGCCATCTCATTCATACTTGAGATCTATTACTCCCTCTTTCCTTTAGCTTCCTCTATCTTCCAGATGATATGAACTCCTTTCCTTTGCAAATATTTAAGTCCTTTGTCTTTCTCTATCTAGCATAGAGACAACAAACTGTTGATTGAGGTAACCTTCTTGTTCATGGACAAATGTTACCTTGCTTGATATTAATATCAATGATGATTATCCTTTCATCATTTTTCCCAAACCTCGCAACTAAGATATTATGAAGAGTACCTCTTCTATCATTTCCTGTATTTCTTTTATGTCTCCTTTCTTGCTACATAGAGATGAGAGAACTTTTAAGAGTTCCTCCTCATAAATTTAGAGGAGACTTGTTCACTGACTTCTCTTCTTCATAAGGATTTTGTTAATCCTTCTTGTTCTCTGTAAGGACTTTAGATAACACATCTATCCTAAAGATCTCCTTGCGATCATGAAGTCAATGAACCAAACTTGATTATAGAATGAAAAGAGACTTACTTGATATGTGAAGATGAGATCATCACCCTGATCATGATGGTTGTTGATGAGGCAGATTTGATGCTTCCACCGAATGAGATCCTTGATAGGAAGATTGCCTTTCTTTTCTTCGAGCTATCTTGATATATAGGTTGTTGACATAGTTGTACTTATGGAACCTTGGAGTACGCAACATTGCCTTGGGTTGTTTTTCCATCAGACCATTCAATCTTCTATGTTTGCCTTCAATTAAGTTCTGAGAATCCGATATTTCAGGATTGAGACAGTGGTATACATCAAGATTGTGAGAGGCATCAAAATTGTTGTCATGTATCCTGAGATCTGAAGACTGTTGGCATCAAAACCCTTGCTGTTGTAGACTGATATTATAAATGGTTTCCTTGATTTAGGATTCGATCAAGATGATTCTTTAATGTAGATCTTGCCATCCCTGAGCTTGCTTTGATGCTTGAATCTTGATTCTTGCATGTCTCTTTTCTACCCTTTCTTTGGTTGCTAAACCTATCCCTCAAATACCATGTTGAAGAATCTAGGGCACACATAATTAAGTTGATTCTTCATTACATGATAACAATTTGTGAAGTATTTATACAATTTATCTTAGCTTAATGTTTCCTTCATTATTAGTGTGTATATGTTAGCTTTCATCAAACTGCTATCAAAAACAAAAGAGACAAGAATACAAATTTTGGCTTTCTGCTAGGGCCAAAACCTTTACCTCTTGGAGAGGAAAACCCACGCAAAATTCTTCTTATAGAGATTCCATTGATGAATACCAAGACCATGACCCTTGACACAATCTGCCTCTCCAAGACCAAGACATCAATCCTCTTCTTCTTTGCTTCTAGGATCATCATCCTTGCTGCACCTCTGAGATCATCACTACGGCATTTCCAAGAACTTCATTGTTGTTTCAAGATCATTGTCACACCATGGAAGTCATCACTGTTGAAATCTTCATTGCTGCCTTTTCATCATGTCAACAAGATCCATTGACATCTTCATTGTGACAATCATCGTGATGATAGATTCATCATTTTTCCATAGATGAGATTACAATGATTTAGATCATGTCGAGAATGTGTTCCCAAAACTGTGATGATCCTTGTCACTTTGTTCTTATTATCTTGAGACAGTATTGCTTCGAAGTGTGTTGTAACCTTCTTTACCATCACAGGGTCTCCTTCATATTATACCGAGATTACCACAGAAAAATTGTTTGGATCTTCTTTAGTATGACAAGGCTATAGCAATGTTGTACTGAGATATAAATCGAGATCACAAGGAGACAGGTCTAAATATTGTAATGTACACCGAGATTATATGTATATACTGTATTCCTTCATTCACCAAGATAGTAGCAATCACTGTCTTCACCGAAATTCCTTTCAATAGAATTATGTCAAGAGTATATGTGTGTCGAGTTCATAACTGGGATAGTATATACATAAGCCGAGGTTGATCCATCCATAGATGATTGCGCTTCTGGAATAGACTGTGAGTTGGTGTGTTGTTAAAGGGTTGCCAAGATACACAAGTCTATACACCAAGACTGCTCCTTGTAATGCGAGATCCTTTCTGAGCACTTTAATTCATCTGGGTTCTTCCTCTCACCCATCCGAGATCCTCATAGAATAGTCTGCCAGCACCTTATACCCATCTGAGGTGCATTCAAACTCTTTGCTCTGATGCCATGTGGATCTATTCCTTTTTCTCCATGCGAAATCTCAGAGAAAATGCAAGTTTTGTTCCTATCATTTGCGGATACCCTAGCCAATTATTTATAGTGGTTGCGTCCATATATTTGAGCCGACATGATCCCATGAACCGACATGTCATTTCCTTGAGCTGACATGACTTCTATTTATGCATTTAATTCATTTTTGGAGTCGACATGATGAGTTTCTTCTTGTTTTCGCTTGCAGACTTCTTGGAGGATTATGCTTGGTCTTTGGAGGGCTACTACACATCTTGTAGGCTAGAATATATTGCACATAGGCTCTTTAAAGAGCTTTTCAATACATGACATGACTCTTTGACAATTAAATAAAAACCTTAAGACATCAAGAAGAAGTCTTTGACCTAATTACACTTCTTGCTCATGAAACCCATGAAGCAAGATATACAGTAATAATTTATTACATCATTTATAAAGATCATGTCATTATGAAGACCGAACCTAGTTACATTTTCTTCAACTAGTGCCTAATGGCTTTCCCATTTAGGGCAGTGGTAGTTTCTCACTGTCCAAATGAACAATGTAGAAAGAGCTTTCACTTGCAATCTTAACAATTTAGTAAGGACCTAACCAAAAACTTTCAAACTTACCATGATTACCTAGTTTTTCTCCCTTTTTGTTCCATGGTAGTACCAAGTCCCTAATCTAGAAATCTTTCCCACGAGGTTTTTGTCAAATTTCTTCTTGGTTATCGCTTGGCTCTTGACATGGTGATCGAAATCTTTTCTCTGGCTCTTGACATGGTGATCGAAATCTTTTCTCTAGCTCTTGACATGGTGATCAAAATCTTTTCTATGGCTCTTGTCCAATTGAATTCGTTGTGAAATTATGTCCTACACAGCAGCAATTTCTATAAAAAAATGTTATAAAATATGATATAGAAGAAGTTTCAAATGGATAGGCAAAGTTACTTCCATCTCATACACTATCTCGAATGGGCTTCTCCCAGTGGAACATTCCTTAGTAATCCTATCATCCCATAGAGTGTACTTGATCTAACTATCCCACCTTTTGTGTTCACCAATAGTATTTTTTATGATACTCATTAAACTTTTGTTGCTAGACTCGGTGAAACCTTTTCCCCATGGATAGAGATTTGAAGAATGAGATCAAATAATGTTGTAGTTAAAGAAAAAAGTTGATACCCTTGTGGATTTAAATGCTTTGGCATTATCTCTCACAATTTTAGAAGGACTCCAAATCAAGTGATGATTTTATCTTCAAGAAAATTAACAACTATCTCGTTGGTCGCCTTCTTGATGGGTATGGCCTCCACCCACCTAGTGAAATAATCCATAGCCCCATTGTTGAAATGGTGCCTACACTACTAGCGATTGTAGAGGTAAAGTCACCATTTTTCTTTTCGTGAAGAATTGGCATGATTGATACTCTTGGACAAACTTATAAACATCTATAAAGAATGATGGCCAATAATAGCCACCCTTGACGATCTTATGCATGGTTGTTCTAGTTGTATGATGACCACTACATAATCCTTGGTGAAACTCCTTAATCAAGGTATGGCCCTTTTCTAGATTAACACAACTAAATATCAACCCACGAGGATTTCTCCATGACAATCCCTAATCAATAAAGCAATAATTAGAGGACTTTAACTCAAAGGTCTACGATCATGCTCATGAAGTTGTTGAGGACTACTCAAATGCTTGAGATAATAAATTACCAATCATTTTGCTCTAACTCTTGAGTAATTGTGCTTATCATGGCACACTCTTCATTCTTAAGCCTAAGGGCTTCCTCATTACCTTTGGTCATAAGCTTTGCAAGTCCTTCACCTCTAATAATTTTTGTGGCTCTAATCTCTAGAGCATATTCTTAAATTTTCACTACCCACTTTCCTCGTGCTCCTAAAGAATCCTATTGTGATAAAATCTCCTTTACCACAGGATGAGGAACAAATGCCATGATTCTTGAATAACCCAAGTAAATGAAAATGCTTTAATGATTTTATTATAGGATAAGCCTATTTCTCCACAATGGTGTAATTAAGCTCGAAAACTTCTTCATAATTGTTATGGGTTGTGTTGACCACTACGTGTCAACGACCCACAACAGTACACCCCCTTTTTTCGCAAAAGGGATAGTGCCTAATCAAAGTGTTCGTGCCGTACAACTATCATCATCAGTTTCACTTCCAAGATATTATGTAAACTCTTTTTGCATGTGCATAATGTAAATAATCTCAGCAGATCCGTGTCGTGTATGTAATTGCCTAGGTAAACCTACTTTTCTGGTGATGATCTACATTCCGAGAAGTTTTTTTGTCTCACTAATCCATTCTCGAATGGTCGGCAGAGTTTTCCTTCAGTCTTACCCCAGAGCTGGAATAGATTTTATCACTGGGATCTTAAGCGAGTCCTAGTGTTCTAGATCGAGTCTATGTAAAAGTGATTTGGGAATAATCCTAACAATTTGGTTAGGTTATTTTATTACAAATTGTTTGGTCTGCTGGATTATATTTGTGTTGCAGAAATGGGTAGTCTGTGAGGGTCTTTTACAAATGGGTTTTTCCCCTTGAGATGTAAAAAATATGAAAATCATGATGTAAAGTGTCTTGAGGGTTGGAAAAATAATTTATCCCCTCATAGGTTAATTAATTAAATTCTCTGGCCAAAAATTAATTAAAATCATAAGCCAGAAATTTAATTAATTCTAGGTCCTAGGTAAATTTAAATTCTCCAAATGCAAAATTCGTCGGTCTTTAAAATTCAAATTTTAAAAGGTCCCGAAACTAGGGCAAATTAATTATTTTGCTAAATTTTAAGCCTTTGGTCCGGGGGGTTAAGTCAAAGTCAATTTTTTAAGGAAATTAACTCAAAAAAAATTATTTTGAGTTAATTAAAATGCATTTAATTGAAAAATTCGAATTTCCTCAAGAATTTAATATTTCAACAAATAAGATTAAAATAAATTTTAATCCTCATCAACAATCAAGATTGCTTTGATGAGGATCACTCGAACTAGCCGTTGGAGGATTTATCTTTAAATAGGAAGTCATTCGTCAGTCAATTCATCCGACCTTTGAGTCGTGTGCTAAGCAAAAAGCTCGTGTAACATTTTTATGAATAATAAAGAAAGAATTTGGAGTTAATCTTCGTTGGTGTTACTCTTCGTGGAAATACTATAAAATGTGTTGTTTTTCATGCGTAATTGTTTTTAGCCATTGATAATAGCTTCTAAAGAGTGATTTGAGTACATGTATCTTGCTTAGTCGCTAGGGTTTGAATAATAATTTAAATTCTGAACGTAATAGCAGGTATCTCTATTTGTCTGAGTTTTATTATTATTTTCTCGCTCTATTTTGATGGTTGAATTGAGTTTTGCAGGAAAGTCTTGATTTTTAGATCATCGGGCATTCAGGGAAGTTTTCAGTTGGACCAGCCAACTCCCAATCCGTTTTTCCTGAAGAGCCCAGATTAATTTGATCTTGGGCTTATCATAAGATTTTTATTGGTGATGCATGAAGGGTTTTGAGCTAAGCACCTCCTTTAAAATTCGAAAATTTAATTTTTTATGTGCAAAATTGATGAATCTAGCTGTTGAGAGCCTTAGATTATTAGATCTGGGAGCGGAGTTGGACTCGCACTCCTCAGATCTGATAGATCTGTCATTCTTGTGCATGGATCTGTAAATTATTTTTGGGTTTTTGACTTGGGTTTTTCTGGGTTTTAGTTTTATCATTGTATATATCGTTTGGGTGTTTCTTGTTGTCTTACAGCGACAAATCTGAGGAAGGAATCTGTATAAAGTCCATATCTAGGCCCTAGACAGCAAGATCTGGATCTTTGGGGTTCATCAACATCATTTTGCAAGAATATTGTTTCAAGTTTATTTTGCGGTCTAAGGTTTTCAAAAGGTTTTAAATCCAGAAAATTTTATAAGGGTTTCAAATAAATCTGAAACAAAAGGATTTGACATTTTAATTAGGATTTCTGAGGTTTTCTGGCTACCATTTGTCCGATTTCTTTGATTTGTTGCCTAGTTTTTGGGGTTCATTATGCAATTTCGAAAAAAAATTAGAACCCTTTTGCTGCAGCATTCCCGCAGTCATTTTTTGCGTAGCCTCCTTCCTGCAAAATGTGTTTCTTAAACACTTACTGCTTACAAATCCGCAACTCCATTTAACTGTTGCCTCTTTTCCATACGTTGCCCATCTTTTTCCTTCATTAAACCACAGCCAAACCCTCAGCTCCAGCTAGACCCTCATCTACATTTCCCTTTGCACGCTACTTCTTCTCCCACATCCCTTCCTCTATCTGTTGCATCCTACACGCTGCTTCTTCTCCCGCATCCTTTTTTCTACCCATGGCGTCCATTCATTTGCTGCTCTTAAGCTCCTTCTACCATAAACCCTCGCTGTCTATCGCCATTCCCTACGATTCCTTCTTCCACTGCCTCTGTTTTTTACCTTCCTGCATTTCTTTTCACTGCCTAAACCCTCGCTGCGTACTGTCTATCCTTCCCTTTACGCAACAAATCTGTTCTTGCCCTCGCTGTCCTCCATTCCTTAATCTCCCCGCAATCATCCCCATGTCTTGCACATCTAGCTCCCTCTAAATCGCTCCTCGACCTGCAAACCTCACATCCTTTTGGCCCACGTTGTTGTCATTGCTTCCCCTCAAACCTCGCAGTCTGCTTCAAGCCCTCCTTCCGTCGTCGTCCAAGCCTCCGTCGATCTACAAACCTTCACGGGCATCCATCCCTCCACCGTCAGCGACACTCCTACATCTGTCGTCGAGCCTTTCAACCTGCATACGCACAACAGCAAACAAAAAACATTCGACTTTTTTTATTACGTATGATCTTGGTTAGGCTAGATTTGGTTTTTATTTGTTTTAGTGTTTCGGTTACGGTTAGTTTAGATTCTAATATTTACAACATTCCTTTTTTAATTTTTTGCCTTAGATTCATTTTTTTTAAATTTCAATTTTCTGTTTTTTACTTTTATTTTTTAATTTTTTTATTTGACTTGATTTTTTTGTTTTTACTTTCATTTCATTTTATTTCATTTAAAAGAAAATCTAAAACATTTAGAAAAAATTAAAAAGCTTTTTGTTTTTTTGTGACATTTGATTTTGTTTTTATATTTTGATTTTTTTACAAAATTAAAAATCATAAAAATCCTAAAATTTTAAAAATCCAAAACATTAAAAAATTCTAAAAATTTTAAAAAAAATAAAAATTAAAATCTAAAAAGATTTGAATTTTTCTTGTGACTTTGGGATTGAGAATAAAATAAACTAAAGAGGGATTTACGCTTTCACATTTAATATTTTAATGTGGCCTATGGCCCATTAAAATTTTAATTTTTAACCCTTTGATTCATTTTAATTTTGTCACATTAAAAGATTGTGATTTCTTCTTTCGACTAATTGCCTAAGGAATAATTAAAATATTAATCTAAAGTTCCTTGGTGTTATTTGGTGACTAAATGCATTTTCATGATTTTTCTATGGTCAAAGTGCAACTAGTGTTTTAAAATTTATATTGGCTATAGGAGAAAGTTAATTAATTCTAGATCTGGGTCATTAATGAAAATCATATTAAATTTGGAATCTCTTGCATGATAGAGTTTTGGGTGTTTATATTGATCATTCATGATTGTTACTATTCGTCACATATTGGAAAATTGTTCTGGATAACTTGTTTTTACTTAATCTACGGTTAATTGAACATAAAGGCACTGGTCTATAATCATTTCTATCTTGTGGTCATGTCTTGGTTACATTAGCATTTAATATATTCATCTGAGTTAATCAGGACTCATTTACATTCGTCAAGTTGTCCATCTTTAAGTCTCCTAGAGTCTGTGTTCCAAAGGTTTTTCTCATTCATTCACCTTAGGGACTAGCCCCCTTGACTTGTCTAGGAGAGAGTCTAGACTCTAAACGAAGTGAGTAAAGATTAGAGTGACAGCCCTTACTCTGAGCGTTGTCGTGGTGCCTAGACACTTGGTGTGACAATAGGTTGTTCATAACATTATACAGTTCCAAAGATTACACAGTTCTGTAAGATTCTTTATAGCCACAACTCCTGAACATGATATTATCCTTTTTCTTTTCTCATCAGCATGATTGACGACCATGGAAACAATTTCAAACTGAGAGATATGAAAACAAACCTAACTGTAACGATGGCAACAGCTGATGACTTTGAGTATCTTGTGTGATGTAAAAGTTTACCGACTCAGGGGGAACAGGTGCTTTATAACGTTTCCCTGAAATGGTCAGAAAAAAGACACTATAACACATGTTCACAAGTGCAATAGGCAGTGTTGGAAATGTTTTCAGTAAAGTACCAAAAGAAAAGGTAAAACTACCTTTTCCACTTTCAATAATGAACTCGAACGTTGTAGATAAAGCTTTATGTAAATATCCCCTCACCACGTCTGCAGTTATCAAATACTGTATCAAATCAGAAGCAAAAGTATTCAGCATTGCACATAAAGAAAGATAGTTGTAAGAAGGTTAAAACCTTCTTTAATAGCAATTGGTTCCTTGACTAATCAAAGACAGGAATGAGAAACGCTTCTCTCTCCTGACATATTATAAGCAGTGACCTACAAGAACAAAAAAGCATCTAGAAACATTTCAGAAAACATCAAAAAGGACTCATAATATGATCAACATGCTTAACCTGAATGCTGATGTTTGAACCATGACAAGTCTCATAAAATCTATCAGGATCTCCACCCACTGGCACCTCCAATGGCACAGAAAATGGTATCTGTGAAATGTGGGCAATAACTTATTAGTGCTAAATAGGCATCTGATATAAGTTTTAGTTTATTTTAGGGCTCAAATAATGGGAAAAAAAAACCCATCAAAGAAGCAAGTAAGATCTGCCAGTTTCATCTTCATAAAACGTAATGGATCTTCACTAGTCCTTTAGGCCATAACGATGTTAATCATATTTGTTTGAGTTTTCAATGGAGTTATGAAGCTTTATAGGAAACATATATCTCTCCAAGAAAAAGCCTCTTTTTTACAGACTAGGTGTTTATTCCAAGTAATTTGAATTGATTACTACAATCTGAACATTAATCAAACAGAATTGATTAACCTCTGAGCCCTGACAGATGCCCTCATTTATACACAAGCGGTAGGTATGACAAGAAAGGAAAAAAAATTATTAATGTCCAGGCAACCACTATAGGTCAATGGGGCTATAAAGTACAAAGTGGCATACATGAGGTGGAAGTGTCAAACACGACACCTATATGCAAAAAGAGAGAGAATATAAAATATAAATAGCAAATATTTGATTAACTATAGTCTGGGCATTAATGAAACCGGACTGATTAACATCTGACAGATTCCCTCATTTAGACAAGAAATCTGACTAATGTCCACAAGTGACCAAAGAGGTCAATAGGGTTCGTTATCACCAAAAGTGTGTAATCCCATAGGAGAAAAGATTTCTCCTATCTTGGACAGACAGACAGCCAGCAGCCCTATACATTGCTCAGTTATGATGATATGCCACATTTCTCTGCCATTTGCAATGGTCATATACCACTCACCATCCAGTGATATACAATATGTGGAAGTATTAAACACAACAACTATATGCTAAAAGAGAGAGAGTATAAAATATAAATAGCAAATATTTAATTAACTATAGTCTGGGCATTAATGAAACTATATTGATTAACATGTGACAGATGCCCTCATTTATACAAGAAATCCGATTAATGTCCACAAGTGACCAAAAGATGTCAATAGGGCTTGTTACTATTGGAGAACCAAGTAGGGCTGCTATTTATACAATTCTCTTTATCCTTAATAAAAGTTTGTGAACTTATATTTGTTTTTTATTATTCTAGTTAGGTTCTTTTCATCAAACAATTATCAAGAGCATAAACAATAAAGACAATAGACACAAAAAGTAAGCTCCAAGCCAGGGAAAACCCAAAAGAATCTCTTATCTTCTTATAGAATCATATCAAATGATAAATCCAAGACCCAAACTTCAAGACCAAGACCTCCTCCAAGCACCAAGTCAACCCTCTAAAATATTTCCTTCAAGACAAGACAAGATCAATCAAAGTCAACGAAGGTTAACTTCCTTAAGGTTTGCTTCAATCAAAGTTTCGGCACTCAATTCAGGCCTGCAACTTCCGCCTGCAACTTTTGGCCCCACAACAACTGCAGAAATCCTAGAATATTTCGCACATGTGAGAGAAAATGATCACAAAATTCAAATTTTTGGTTTCTTCTTGAGATGCTTCCTTCTCCTAGACTTTTGCTCTCCTTTTCTTCATCTTTCTTGATTTAGATCAAACTGCAGAAGTGTGTCCAAATGGATCAAACTCTCTTCCTTTGTATAGCCTTCTCATGAGGTCGAATAGGCCTCTTCGAGGCTGATTTTTCATAGTTAGGGCCAACTTGGTCATGGAGGTCTTTTTGACTTTCTAGACTCAAAAACAAATTCTTTTACATGCTACAATTTGCCCAAATGGATCTTATACAAATAATATTGACTCTCTTGACTCATGACAATTATTCTTATGACTTGACAAACCCTAGGAGCATGAAATGCATGCTTGACCTAGTTGACCAATTAAAAGAAGCATGAAACCCATGCTTGAAAATAATATTTTTCTTTCTTCTTTTGATTGTGACATAAGATATACATAATGACATGAGTATAATGACAATTATGAAGACCGAAACTAATTACATTTTCCAACAGTTACCACCAAAAGGGGGTAACCCCATAGTTTTAATTTTTCGCATGTTCTATGTTGCAATAATTACTTGAAACAATTTCATTCACCCCAGTGATAGTTAAGGAATTATCAATAGAATAGTAAACAATAATGCATAATAGAAGAAAGCCAAGCACAATGAGACACAGAGATTTGGTCAAAGATAATGGCAAAACCCCACAAGGGGGAAAACTGAAACTTAATACTTCTTCTTCTTAGTCAATCAATGTTCAACATGAAATACATCGTCCAATAGTACATCCATAAACCAGTCGAAGTCAAACTTTGACTTTCCAAGTCAACCAATCAAATAAGAGAGAGATAGTCAAATCTAGTCAAAGATAATAGTCTACAACAGAGGAGCGAATATAAACTTGTGGAAGATAGTCCACCTCAGCCAACGAACCTCCTAAAATTCTCGGTCAAAATCAAAATCAACCTGACAGTCACCGCCTAGAAAACAGTGTGGTCAACTCAGAGAATATTTGGCCTTCCTTAATCAGAATTCAATCAAAACAGAGTCAAAGTCTCTTGCAACTTTCGGTCAAGTTCCATAGTCAAACCCTGTGGTCAAACCCTAATCAAAGACTATGGTCAACACAGAGAAACATGCCTAAAATTTTATCAACGTAGGAAGTAAAAGATTAGGTCAACAGGTAGAATATTCCCAATAAAAAATCTTGGTCAAACAACAGCAATAGAATCTCAGTCAATGTTGGTCAATGCAGTCTAGAACAGAAATTCAACATTTGATCAGACAAAATACTCTCTCCTTTGCATGTGTGGATTTCCTGCAATTTTAGATCGAAATTGTTTTATGATGTGTTGTGTTGCTCCAAATGAGGTCAACAAAGGGTCTATTTATATGCGACTTTTCTTCATGATTTGCCAATGGAAATTTAGACCATAGCTGCCAATTTTCAACACTCCCTCTCAACTAGGGAGGAATTTTAGGCTGCACCATAAGTCTCATCTTGGATGTACATGTCTCATCATAAGAGAAGCTCATCTCATCTCATCTCATATCATCTCAACTAAGCAATGATGACTCAATCCAAAGAAGAAGAATGATCCACACCAACAATAGGGGAGATCAATTTACCACAACCAAGTCTATGGCAATCATAAATGACCTTGGTAAAGATCACACACACCCTATGTCCACTGATGGATCCCCACCTAGCTTGATCCTCAGTGATCAAGTGGTAGAACACCTACATCCAATACTTATGGAGATCAATTTACCTTAACCAAGTCCATGGCAGTTGCGTCTGACTTTGGTAAATATCACACGCACCTAAGTCTTCTCACCCACTGGCCAGATGGGTGGCAATCCCGGCAAGCTTAATCATCGCAATATGGCCCTTGGTTAATAAAGACTCCAAGGTGACTTGCAAGTAGGATGCATACTGGTGCATGTACACAGCCAAGCCCATGGCTTCAAGGAGTACCCTCACACCCAAGGGCCTCGCTACTCATTCCCCCCCCTCTCCCCCCTCGCCACAAAATCCATGGCTAGTCAAAAGGCTGGGAGAAGAGCATATGCTCAGTGTTCTCGATCAACAGTGTTCCCTCTTAAGAAGGGATACATTCTCCTACACTCCCTGCTACTCTCTGAAGAATAAGAACTTCGATTTCAGCAAAGGCTTGGTGAGAATGTTTGTAACCTGCTCATCTGTCTAGATGTGTTGGAGCCTCACTACTCTTCTATGTACCATATCTTTGATATAGTGGAACTTGATCTCGATGTGCTTCAAAAGTTCAACCTCTCATGGAATACTGAATTCTTTGAAAGTTTGATCCCGCTTTGATTGTCACAGTATATCACAGTCATATTTGGCTAGTCAAAAGACTGGGAGAAGAGCATATGCTTAGTGTTCTCGATCAGCAGTGTTCCCTCTCAAGAAGGGATACATTTTCCTACATTCCAAGCCGCTCTCTGAAGAATAAGAACTTCGCTTTCGACAAAGGCTTGCCGAGAATGTTTGTAACCTGCTCATCTGTATAGATGTGTTGGAGCCTCACTGCTCTTCTCTGTACCATATCTCTAATATAGTGGTACTTGATCTTGATGTGCTTCAAAAGTTCATCCTATCATGGAATACTGGATTCTTTGAAAGTTTGAACCCACTTTGATTGTCACAGTATATCACAGTCATATCTGGCACATGATCAAACAGCTTTGCAAAGAGCTTCCACAACCACACTACCTCACAGCTAGCCATACTAGTTGTAATATACTCTGCCTCAGGTGTACTGAAAGCGACAAATTTTTGCTTCCTGCTCATCTAGGAAATCATGGCAGATCCCAAGCTAAAGCAGCACCCTAATGTGCTCTTCCTATCAATAACACTCCTAGCCCAATCTGCATTTGAATATCCATGTAGTCTCAAAATATCATTGGAGGCATATCTCAATCTATAATTGATTGTCCCATATAGATATCTCAACACATGTTTTGCAGCCACCCATTGAGCATGCGAAGGTTCCACCATGAACTGACTCAAGGTGTTAATAGAAAAACATATATCTGATCTTGTGTTGACCAAAAACATCAGAGCCACAATTAGTTGCCAGTACATAGAAGGATCCACTAGAACTAGTCCTGCAACTTCACCTCATAACTTCTTAAAATTTGCCTCCATTGGTGAGGCCACAAGTCTCTCCAAGAATTTGACAACATATTTTCCTTGGCTAAGGAAAATTTCTCCAGGTCTCTGCCACACCTCTAAGCCCAGGAAATAGTGCATCAACCCAAGGAATTTCATCTCAAATTCAGAGGCAAGTTCTCTCTTACACCGGATGATCAAAGGCTTTGCTCTTGCCAAGAATAATTCATCAACATATAAAACCAAAATCAAAGGCATACCTAGGACAACCTTGAAGTAGAGGTTCGAATCAATATTGCTTCTGTTGAATCCAAGCTTCATTAGGTACCCATTGATCTGAGCATACCAAGCCCTAGGCCCTAGGGGCTTTCTTCAATCCATAAAGGGCTTTCTTTAATCTGCAAACATGGGTCTCCCAGTCATGCTACTCAAAGCCCTGCAATTGCTTCAGGTCTAAGTTGCATGAAAACGGGGAAACGGGTACGAGTTTCCGAAACGGGCACGAGTACGAAACGTGACCCCCCAAAATTTTGGAAACGGGGAAACACAATATATATATATATATTAGAACATTTAAGAAATATGTGCAATCATAAACCATATATGATACATTCTAATTTATTACATTATGATTAAACTGTCAATTGTCAATGCATAAACTATAAGTCTCTAAATTTACATCACATTTACGCATGAATGATCACATAATGAAAATAGCAATATCCAAAATCAGCCATGAGAAATTTCTAATTTCTTGTCTCATGCTTGATTGGGAGTCTCCTCCTACATAGCCGAACGACCTTAGTGCTCTTGATTAAATACAAGTTCCATACCCTAGTACCCTATGTGTTCTTGATTATTGGGAGTCTCCTTCCTTGAGTATGCCATGAAGGAAAGTTGTCTTCACATCCATCTGATGAAGACTCCAACCGTGATTAGGAGCAAGAGCAATAATAGATCGAATGGTAGTGCACTGAGCAACAAGTGCAAATATCTCATCATAAACTTCTCCCTCTTTCTAGGAGAATCCTCTAGCCACGAACCTTTATTTCAACTTCTCAATGCTACCATCAGATGCATATTTGATTTTGTATATCCACTTGGAATTCACAATAGACTTCCCCTCAGGTCTCAGAACAACCTTCCATACATCATTTTGCATGATACATTGAGATTCTTCGGCCATGGCCTATCTCCAAAATTGTTCCTTCACTGCTTCTTCATAGCTGCAAGGTTCAGATTGTATGATGTCACTCATCAATGCAGCATATCCTCGATATCTACGAGGCTACTTGCTTTCTCTAAAGGTGCCTCTAGGGGTTGAATGCCTCTCTGCATCCTGAAAAGTATCACGAAGCCACGAGGGTTTCTTCCTAGAAGGAGGATCACAAGGAGGAGGATCCAAACGTGCCATGGACTCGTCTGCAAGGTCAGGCTCTAGTATGGATGGCTCTATATCATCTCTTCTCTCAGTGCTGGCAGGGACAAGAGAGTCCCTTGCTTTCCCAAAAGCAACATCTTCATCAAAGGTCACATCTTGGTTGAACTCAATGTTCCTCTAACCTGGTATATATATCATATAAGCTTTAGAATTTTCACAATAACCAACAAACATATCTTTCTTTTTGGAAGCCTCTAGTATTGATCTCTTCTCTTTCAGTACATGAAAATAGACAGGGCAGCCAAATATTCTCAAGTGTCCAACTTCCGGTTTCACGCATGTAAAAACTTCTTCGGGAATCTTGTCCATCAAGGCTTGATAAGTGCTTCCATTTTGGACATAAACCATAGTATTTGTTGCTTCTCCCCACATAAACATCGAAAGTTTTTTATCATGAATCATGGCTTTGGTTGCTTCCAAGATGGACCAGTTCTTCTTTTCAGCAACTCCATTTTATCGAGGGTGTTGTAAGATATAACTAGTATCGGTCTTCATAATTGTTGTTTGGCTCATGACATGCTCTAATTCTTATATTTGTCAAAAAGAAGAAAAAGAAAAATATTGTAAAAGAAAAATTATTTTATTATGCATGGGTTTCATGCTCAGTGATTTGTCTCTAGGTCAAAGCACCCATTGAGTGCTTCTAGGTTTGTGTCATGAGTCATGGTCCATGACATTATGTAAAAGGTCCTCTTGGGCATTTGTATCAACAAGAAAATATTTATTTTGTATTCTAGAAATATCTATTTGCTCCCAAGAACAAGTCAGCCAGCTTTTCTCAAGTTGGCCTTATGTAGGCTTGAAAAGCTGTGAGAAAAATATAAATAAGAGGACTTCGACCTCCATTTTGGAGATATATACAAGCACAGATATTCTCATCTGATCTGCAATGGAAAAAGGATATGCGAATGGTTTAAGAAAGGCTAGACGAGCCTTGTGAAGAAAGAGAGATAGCAGACATATATATCTTTTGGTTTGCAATCAAGAAAGAAGGATGTGAAGAAGAGCCTAGCAAGAAAGAAGATAAAGTCTAGGAGGATGGTTTGAATCTCCATCTATGTTCAGGTCACAAGTATGAAAATTTCTTGGGCTGCTAGGGTTACCCCAGACCCAAAAATTTCAGAAGGAAGTACAGTTCTATCTTGAAGCTTTATGACTCTCATTTTGTCTCGCTGCCCCTTGGAGAAGTTTGTCTTGCGGAAGGAAGAAAGGTTGGTTGGCTTGGTCTTTGGAGGAAGTAGAGATATTGGTTTTGGTCTTGGAAGTCAGTGTCTTGTTTTAGGTCTTGGAAGTCTCCATTAAAATTGATTCTAAAAGAGAATTTCTGGGTTTTCCCCTAAGAGAGTGGTTTTGCCCTGGGTTGGAGCCTATCTCTGGTGTTCTTTTCATGTGTTTATGATCTTCAGCATATAATTATATTGGCATTTATTTGATAATAAGAACATAAGAAAGATAATAACATCACAAAATAACTGTCAAGTAATAGAGAAATCAGTTAATAAAAGACCTAATGCTTCCCCAATGGATTTCTCAACATGGTTTCAGAGCTATGGTAAGTGGCATAGGTAGCTAAGAAGATCACTTGAAGTGGCTTACATTGCTCCAAGTAGCCGGGATAAATAGACTCTGCACATTAGTTTTGAAGGCCGAAATAAGTGAAGAAAGATTTATCAGAGAAAGGTCTGCTCACTTCTATCTTGAAAACCGAATTAAATTTTTAAGCATATTTTCAGAGGACAGACCTCTGTAATACAAGGCCGCAGTCCTAGGCTTAGATCCAAAGTCTCTGAGGAAGGGCCGAATAAACCAAAGAGCTCAGTTTAAGTGCAAAAGTTCTGTACATAAGTCCTGTAGCCAGCAAACGCAAATACCTTGTAAAGGGATTTGAACAACTGTAATTAGAGGAATAAGAAACCTCTACAGACAGCCCTAGGAAAGGCCTAACTTAGACCGCAAAGCCCTATTTCATTTATGGCAAGGTCTGTGGTTTGGAAGACTTCCAACAGACGAAAAAAGGCTAGTGAATCAAGACCTTTGAAGAAAATGAAGGACCAAAGATAAAAGAAGTATTCGAATTCTTGTTTGGAAAGTTATTACAGTAATAACAGTGAGAAGCTTCTGGTATCCATAAGGACTTGAAATGGGTGTCAAACCTATTGTTGACAGTGAAATAAGGTGGGTCTATCCACGAATCATTTAAGGCTTTAAGCAACAATAAAACAAAGCTTGAAGACCTGAAGCAGCATCTACAGGATATCCTAACCAGAGTGGAGGTGACAGTGACTTTAAAGATCTTGTAGGACAAGAGCTACAATAGGTACCAGACCTATTGTTCAAATCACTGATTTAAGAAGAAGGTTTTTGTGGAATTTCTGAAGCTAATAGAAGTATAGAAGCCAAGATTGAAAGGCTGTAGCAGCATCTAAATTCATAGTCAAGAGAAGCTACAGTAAGTCACCTTGACAAGAGCATCTTGAAGACAGTACCTGTGACGATAGTGGAAGTATCTATACCTTGGATTGTGGAAGAAGGCCTTGTAGCAGCTTCCAAAGAACTAAGGGTTTTGTTACATGTCTTGATTCTAGGGCCTGTAGACTTCATGTTGTTGTAGGTTTTGTAAGATATTCGTAGCAGTATCAAGCATCTCCAGAATACCATTCTTGAAGACTTTAGAAGAGATTTTTGAAGGATATATCAAGCATCTAAGAACCAGTTTGAAGCTAGCCTTCGAAGGATCTTGATAACATTGTCATTAACATCAACAATTGAATGAAAGTCTTGTTAGTTTGTGTAGCATCAGATGTGTTCTAGCCTTGAAATTTTGTGGAAGGGCTAGAATACGTGAGATCTCCAAAACCCAGAAATTGTTTTTGGAAATTTTAAGTGACTTAATTAGATTATTAGTCAGTTTTTAAATATTTCCCAAGTCTAAACTTAGAGACTATGACTAATTAATCAGAGTTAATTAAGTTATGGTGTGAATCTTCTAGAAACTCACAAGGCTCGACTTCATGTTAATCCTAGCCATAGATTAAAATCTAATCTTGGTCATTCAAGACTCAACAGAGGATTATAAGAAGAAGATGATGGGGCTTGGAGAAGACACTTCTATAGTTCGATTTCATGAGCAGATTGATTTCTTGAGTAGCAAAATTCAGTTGCCGAAAAGAGAGCCAGAGAAATCGAAGCAGTCACAGAGGGGCAGGGAAAGTGAAGCCGGAGGAAGATTTCCTGATATGGTGAGTGCATTTGCAGAGATGCAGAGAAGCCACAGTGACGCTGACACAATAGCCTCTAGAGGCAAAGTCGAATTGCTGGGGAGAAGTAAAATTTCAGTGCCAGAAGTTGGGCAGAGGTTCCAGAGGCCAGGAGAGACGTTTTCCCAGACAACAACTAGTCAAACGGCTTGAGGAGAAGCTGTTCCAAGCTAAGAGCAGCGGCAACTACAGTAGGGTGACGCAATGACTGCGAAGAGGCAGTTTGGATGGCTCAAATTGAGTTGAGGTGAGTGTCGAGATTTACCTGTGGAGTGAGGAATTTCTCCTCACTAGATTTTCTTGCCAGTATTTCTCTGTAGGATTGCCAGTTTCAGCATCCAGTTGTCTCATATTTCACTATTGCTTAATAATAAAACCTTTAACTACTGCATCAGTTTTCCCGAGTTGGGTTTTTCCGGGGACATTGGTCCAAAAATAACCATGCCCAAAAATAACTGTGCAAATTTATGTATGTGTTTTAGTATTTCTTCGAGTGTTTATTCTTCTACAGTTTTATTTGTGTAGGTTGCAGTGTGAGTTATTCAGTGTTTGTTGTAGGAAACAGTAAATAAATTGTTAAAATTAATTAACAATTAGGAGAATAATTTCCAACTGTTGCAATAGGAATCAGGTTTCCGAATTTTCACAAGTCGGTGATAAAGCCAACCTAGAATTTCAAAAAAAGATGGTGGATAGAACACTGAAGTCTTAAGACCCTAAAATGAGTTGAAGAAATCCGTGAATGATGTCAAAAATCTAAGCAAGAACAAGAGGGACCTTTTTCTATTTTCAAGAGATAAGCATTCTATTCCCTTTCCTTCATTATATTGTTGTTGTTTCCATGTCTAACTTTATTTAACTATATCTTTTCCTTTTATGATCTCCCTAAAAGAGGATTGCAAGTATATTCCAAGGCCTATTCGTCAAATATGAAGTCAAGAGGTTGTGGCTAGACTCAGAGAGAGCCTAGAAGGGAGATTTGAATCTTGAAAGAATTTTGAAGCCTTGATTCAGAGAGAGCCTCGTATTAAAACTTGGAAAATCAAAGCTCTTCCCCTATCTTGAAAAGTAAGTAAAAACAAAAGAGGTACGATCATTTAATGCATTATCATTGCTTATAAAATATGTTAGGATCTTCACAATTTCCTTATATACAAAAGACTATGAAAATGTCAAGGTATGAACATGGCATGTTTTACATGATAAGAATCTAGGGTTCTACATTGTTGAAGATTTTTGGTATCTATGGTTAGAAAATCCTCGTCAGAACTTGAATTAAAAAATCGCTAGAATAAGCGAAAATTGAAACCCTAACTATTTGTTCCCTCTAATAAAACCCCATCTCTTAATTTTTTAGGGTTTATAGATAGAAACTAGGGTATATGGTCAAACCCTAGCAAGGGTTGAATTGAGTAAACCCTAGAGCTTGAAAATCAAAATCCCTATGGCTTCCCTATTTAGGGTCAGGTCATGAAATATCTAGGGTTTGTAACTAAAACCCTAGTAGTATCCATTGTAAACCCGTGACTGACAAAATTAACATCATGCTCTTGTACATGTATAATTTGCTCGGTTGTACTTGTTGATAAAATTTGTGGGTACATGATTATATGAAAAAGATCTAAGAACAAGACAAAAGTAAATCTTGTGCTTAAGAAAGACTTCATGATGTGCATGATGGAAAGAGGGAGATGCAGGAACATTGATGATATAGATGATGGACAGAGGGAGATGTAGGAACATTGATGATATAGATGATGGAAAGAGGGAGTTTTTATGATGATATTGATGATTCCACATTGATGATTGAAGATGATGGAGTTATAGCTCATTGTTACTTGAAGATGGAACGTGCAATGAAAATAATGACCTTAGAAAGAGGTTTGATGAGTTGGTGTACCTTAGGTTGAATAGCCTGTATGGTGGTGCTTAGGGTTGGTATCTTGATTCTTGGCAATTAGCCTAGACGATACCTAGATCCCTATTAGGGTGGATATCTTGGTCTAGATGATACCTAGATCCCTGTTAGGGTTGGTATCTTGACCTAGATGATATTCAAATCCCTGTTAGGGTTAGTACCTTGGCAGGTAGCCAAGATGGTACCTAGATCCCTATTGGTGTCTTGGCAGGTAGCCTAGATTGACACCTAGATCCTTATTGAGTTGGTGTATTGGCAGGTAGCCTAGATGGCACCTAGATCCTTGTTGAGTCAATGTCTTGGTAGGTAGACTAGATGATATCTAGAACCATGTTAGGGTTGGTGTCTTAGCAGGTAACCTAGATGACACATGGATCCCTGTTGGGATGGTACCTTGGCAGCTAGCCTAGATGGTACCTAGATGGGCTGATGCCATGGCAATTAGCCTAGATGGTATCTAGTATTGTACATGTTTGTGACACTCTTCTTATGAGAACTTTTCAAAGTGAATATTGTCATTGTACTGGTTAAACAATTATGAATACCACCCTATTATTTAAGAGGGAGTGTTGGAAAATGTAACTAGTATCGGCCTTCATAATTGTTGTTTGGCTCATGACATGATGTAATTCTTATATTTGTCAAAAAGAAGAAAAAGAATATTATTGTAAAAGAAAATTTATTTTATTAAGTATGGGTTTCATGCTCAAAGTCATTTGTCTCTAGGTCAAAGCACCCATTGAGTGCTTCTAGGTTTGTGTCATGAGTCATGGTCCATGTCATTATGTAAAAGACACTTTCGAGCATTTCTATCAACAAGAAAATATTTATTTTGTATTCTAGAAATATTTGTTTGCTCCCAAGACCAAGTAGGCCAGCGTTCCTCAAGTCGGCCTTATGTAGGGTTGAAAAGCTATCAAAAAAATATAAATAAGAGGACTTCAACCTCCATTTTGGAGATACATACAAGCATAGATCTTATCATCTGATCTGCGATGGAAAAAGGACATATCAAGGGTTTAAGAAAGGCTAGACGAACCTTGTGAAGAAAGAGAGATAGCACACATATATATCTTTTGGTTTGCAATCAAGAAAGAAGGATGTGAAGAAGAGCCCAGTAAGAAAGAAGATAAAGTCTAGGAGGATGATTTGAATATCCATCTATGTTCAGGTCACAAGTGTGAAAATTTCTTAGGCTGCTAGGGTTACCTCATGTCCAAAAATTTCAGAAGTATAGGTCAATCTTGAATTTTTATGACTCTTGTTTTGTCTCGCTGCCCCTTGGAGAAGTTTGTCTTGCAAAACGAAGAAAGGTTGGTTGGCTTGATCTTTGAAGGAAGTAGAGATATTGGTTTTGGTCTTGGAAGTCAGTGTCGTGTTTTGGTCTTGAAAGTCTCCTTTGAAGTTGATTCTAGAAGAAGAGAATTTTTGGGTTTTGCCCTGGCTTGGAGCCTATCTCTAGTGTTTTTTCCATGTGTTTGTGATCTTCAGTATATTGGCATTTATTTGATGATAAGAACATAAGAAAAGAAAGATAATAACATCACAAACAACTATCAAGTAATAGAGAAATCAGTTAATAAAAGACCTAATGTTGCCCTAATGGATTTCTCAACAAAGGGTTGTATGGAATAGACACCTCCCTCTTAATCCCAGCATCTCTGCAGAAATATTTGAAATCATTTTGAAGTGTATGCACCTCCATTATCTGTCCTTGGGATCTTGATCTTCTTTCCAGTTTGATTTTTCACTAGAAATTTGAAGTCCTTGAACATGTTGAAAGTTTGATTCTTGGTCTTCAAGTAGAAGATCCAAGTTTTACGGGAGAAGTCATCAACAAAAATCACATAGTATAGATATCCTCCAAGAGATGTCACTGGCATGGGTCCACAAAGATCAGAATGAATGAGTTGAAGAATCTCTTTAGATCTGTTGCTACTAGAAAGGAATGGTCCCTTGATTTCTTGCCACTAGCACATCCTTGACATACACCTTCATGATCCATTTGAATCTATGGAAACCCTGAAACCATCCTGCTCAAGTCAGGCAAAGCCTTGTAATGAAGGTGAGAAAATCTTCGATGCCAACACTCACACTAATTAGTAGTATCATGGACTAATTATTGAATTGGTCTTCCACAAACTCTGTATAGGCCTTCATTTCTGACACCGAGTGTGAAGATTGCCCTTAAGTTAGAATTCCTTGGCCATGCAAGGATTTTTCCATTAATGAATGCAATCCCGAACCCTTTGTCTTCCAGAGTAGAAATGGAGACGAGATTCCTCTTCAAGCTCGGCAGATATAGTAGGTCTTGTAGATGAATGCTTTGACTAAATTCTAGATGAAAAGAAACTGAGTCAAACCCTTTGACAGGATGAGTAGAATTATCCCCAAGTATAATTTTCAAATTAGTCTCCATCTCAACCAAATTTGAGAGGACTTCATGATACCAAGTAAAGAGTTTAGATGCCCCAGTATCCACCATCCAGCTATCAATGTTATCTGAAGATGAGATAGAAAAAGCAACAACAAGAAAATATTCAAATTGAGTATTAGCAACAGTATCAACATACCTTGTGTTCTTGGACCTCTTTTGAGGGCACTGAGTCTCTTCAACACTTGCATGGGCAGTAGGACCTCATCTTCTCCATCTATTGTTGAATTTGTTCTTGTTTCCATTGTTGTTGGAATTGGGCCTTGAAGAACTTCTTCTTTCTAGACAATCTCAGGCTATGTGGCCAAATTTGTCAAACCAATAGCATTGGACTTTGGACAAGAAGTCCCTTCTATTATTGTTGAATGTTAGAGTTGGGTTCTTTGACTGTCATTTGGAAGGTCTTCCTTTCCCTTTTCCTTTCTTGACATTGGTTTCAAACGTTGTCAGTGCTCCTTCATCTTGTCTTTGAACTCTCCCTTTGGAAATGAGCCTGGATTCCTCTTGAGTGCAAGAGCCCAATAGTTCATCAAATGAAGGAAGCTCCTTTCTGCTACTAATGCCTATTATGATTGTCTCATAAGACATGGGGAGTCCTCCAAGAGTCATTTGCACAAGCTCTCTATCAGGTATGATATCTCCAATGAAAAGAAGTTGGACTCTTATTTGAGAGATTCTCATAAAGTAGCCTGTTATAGATTCTGACTTGGTCATCTTGATGTCATGAAGTTGACTCTTCAAAGAAATGATATCTCTGAGATTGTTGACCTCATACATCCCAATCAATTTGTCATACATCTCCTTTGACTTCTTCAACTTGGACACATAAGTGATGAGATGATCTTTGAGAGCATCAATGATGACCTTCTATGCCTTGGTCTCACCTTTCTTGTACCTGGACTTGACACTGGTGCATTCTGAGGAGGTTCAGCTACCTTGCCTTCCACATACTCCATCACATTATTTTCTTCAAGAGTAAGATCCAATCTAGTCCTCCATGCTGCAAAGTTGGAGGCATCATTCAATTTCTCTTCAATCTTGAAGTAGGAGGTAGTCATCTTGTTCAAGAGAGTAGATCACCAATCAGCAAAACAAGTGTCTAAAAGGGGTTCTCTCTGGTCTCCAATGGCTAATCCTCACCTCAGCTCTGATACCATATTAATTTTTCACATGTTCTATGTTACAATAATTACTTGAAACAAATTCATTCACCCTGGTAGCAGTTAAGCAATTATAGATAGAACTAAATAGTAATGCAAAATACAAGAAAGCCAAGCACAATGAGACACAGAGATTTGGTCAAAGACCAGAGGAAAATCCCACAAAGGGGGGAACCCAAAATCAATTCTACTTCTTCTTAGTCAATCAATGTTCAGCATGAGATACATAGTCCAATAGTACATCCATAAACTAGTCAAAGTCAAATTTTGATCTTCCAAGTCAACCAAGTCAAAACCAATCAAATGAGAGAGAGATAGTCAAATCTAGTCAAAGATAACAGTTTGCAATAAAGGGCCAAATTTTGGCCTGTGGACTACAGTCCACCTCAATTAATGAATCTCTTGAAATTCTTGGTCAAAATCACAATCAACCTTGTGGTCAACGCCTAGAAAACAATATAGTCAACTCAAAGAATATTCAGCCTTCCTTCCTCGGTGAAAATTCAGTCAAAATAGAGTAAAAGTCTCCTGCAACTTTCAATTAAGTTCCACAGTCAAACCCTGTGATCAAACCCTACTCAAAGCCAACAGTCAATGCAGAGAGATAGGCCCAAAATTCGATCAATTCAAGCAGTAAAAGATTTGGTCAACAGGAAGAATATTCCCTATCAAAAGTCTCAGTCAAACAGCTGCAGTGGCATCTTAGTGAATGTTTGTCAACGCAGTCCAAAACAGAAAGTCAACGCTAGTCAGAGCATAATACCTTCTCTCCTCCTTCGCATGTGTGGATGTCCTACAAATTCAGATCGAACTTGTTTTATGATGTGTCGATGTGATGCTCCAAATGAGGTCAACGAAGGGTCTATTTATATGTGACTTTTCTTCATGATTTGCCAATGGAAATTTGGACCATAGCTACGAGTTTTCAACACACGAGAAAACTTTTCTCCTATCTTGGACAGCTAGCCAGCTAGTAGCCCTATACATTGTTCAATTATGATGGTACACCATATTCTCAGTAATTTGCACCAATCATACACCTCTAACCATATGGCATTCCTCTTGAAGGAAGTGTTGAGAAATCTAGGGCATTCAAAGTGAACAATTTCTCTACTTGATAATTTCTTGTGATCCACTTTTTATTTCTTTATCTTATAGTCTTTTCTTCGTTAGCTTATTAATGTGTTCTTTCATCAAGACAATTACCACAATGCATAAAACGACAAGTGACACAATATGTAGGCTTCTTCAGCCAGGACCAAAACCTCTCATCTCTTGAAAGGAAAACCCGATCAAAATTCTTCTTCTAGATCTTCAATTGATAAGTACCAAGACCATGATACAGACCCTTGACTCTAGAATCCTCACAAGAACCTTGTCACTAACCTTGATGTGCTGCCTCTTCCTTCTTTTGCCTTCATTCTTGATCTTGAACTGCTCCTAGAGAAACTTAGTCTCTATCTTTCTCACTGCTCCTTGACTTCCCCAAGAGAATCTCAGTGTCTAGGTCTTTACTAGTTTCCTCTAGAGAACCTCGGTCCCTAGATTTCTACTTCGACCTTCCTAGAAGAATCCTTCCTTGCTGCCCTAGAAGAAACCTCTCCTTCGCTTGCCCAAAGGAAACTTCGTTACCCTAATTTTGCACTACCCCGAAGAAACTTCGATGTCTAGAAGAAATTCATTTTCGCTGACCCAGAAGAAACCCTAACTTCGCATTACCCAGAAGAACCCTTCTTTGCACTTATGTTCTTCTTCCTTCTTCGTACTTCTGCTTCTTCCCTTTCTTCGCACTTCTTGTCTCAATGCAAGTCGAGTTGCTTGATCGAATTGCATTCCTTCAAGTGAGGCCGAGTAGGCTATATATACACTTCCACACATGTCCTTTAGGCCGACATGATAGCTGGAGTTAGGCAGACATCATCTAGAGAGTTCCTTCATCGTTTGTAGGCCGACTTGAAGGGGTTAGGTGACAAGTTCTTGGAGGATACTTTTACATAGACAAGATGACCCTTTACAAAGTGTAACATGACTTCATTTACATGACAATGACTCTAACATTTTATGACTAGATGACAAATAAATCCTAAAGACTCTCAATGGGAATCTTGACTCAAAAATAAAATCCCTTGCTCATGAAACCCATGAAGCAAGTCAATATAATATTTTTTCTTATTTACATCTTATTACATAAAATCATAATTACATGTCATTATGAAGCGAACCTAGTTGCACTTTTCAACACTCCCTCTTAATTAGGGAGGTATTCATAATCATACTTGGACTTTCTCAATCTAAAGAATCTTTCATAAGAAGAATTCAGATTTGTAACTCATTTGTATAGATAGCATCATATCAACCAGCATTGTTATATAACAAGGCCTTGACTAACAACTCTATCTCTCCACAAGATCAAAGCACAATGTTGGCGAGACCAATGACTTATAGACATATTCATCATTGACTCTCTAGGAACATACCCCACCCAGGTTCACTCAAGATATGCTCCACAAGGACTATTCTTTTCTTGGACTCCCCAGTCCCACAAAGAATATCGGTCCTCCACAACTACTCTTACTGTTGGATGCCCTATCTCATCCTCAAAGAGCACCGGATGGCAAATGATTACACAATCCTCCATTCTGTCTTCCCAGGTGAAGAACAAAACGACATGTCTATCTCTTCTTTTCAGTCTAGGAGGACATATTCCATTAAAGGAATGTACTCACTCCTATCACAAAGGAATGTACTTAAGCTCCCCACTTAGGAATTTTCCAAATTTCTTCCAAGTAAGAAACTTATTTTCAGGCTCCCTCTTAACCAAGGACCTATCGCATCTCCTCATGTCGAGATCCTAAAACAACCAGCTGCTTGAAGAGCTCCTTCCTTCGATGTCATGAATTTCTTTTTCGTCAAGGAGTCTTGATCTTTGGGAACTTCTACATAGGGCACAAATCATCCATTACTTTTATTCATGAGTTAGTCATATTCTTAACTCATTAAAAAGTGATCCATCAGATTTTCCATTTGGCCTTGCTTCTGCTTTCATGCCATAATTTTCGGAAGGGCATTACATCCTTCTATATGGTCTACTTGGAAGTCATTCACAGGTCTTCCCTTCGACAGTCCTGCATAAGCCCAACCAAATGTTAGTTCAAAAATAATCAATGAACACTTCAAATCAAAATTACCTTTGTGTTGATTTTTCACCATGACATCTTCTTGTAAGTATTAGCATCCTGCATGCATATTGACACATCTCCCGCAGATATTTAGTGTCAAGGGTCTCTATCTTTTTCCAACTTCCATCAAAGTCGTCACATCTTTCCGGGAGATATTCCAGTCACATCTTCTTGGACTTCGTATGTTGAATGCCTTCTACTTTTGTTGCATATGATCTCTTCCTATCTTTTCACACTCCATTCCCAGGAGCTTCCAAACAGAGTTCCTTAATTGTAGTCAGCTTCCTTATGACTCATATTATATTGAATTCATCTAGTGTGACTTATGCCTTTCTGCAATCTTTCAAAGATCCTTTCTTCTCTTGAGCATATTTCCCAAGATGGAAATAGTTATCCATATTATCTGCAACCATATGACATGACTTCTGTAAAAATCTATGTAAGCATACATACCTCATCTTTCTTTCGGTCATCCAGACTTCCTGAAGTAGCTTCATTTGAAAGGACTTTATCCTTTAGACCTGCTTTCACATTATGTCATCATACCATCATTGCTTGAATCCCATGAGTTGGAATTCCTGATGAAACATTTGCTTCCTTTCTAGATCGGTGAATCCTTTGACAAGGATTCCATTAGAGAAACTTGAGGATCTGCCATATCCTCACACGGCAGATGTTTTCTTCATGATGATCCTAGTCGATGATGACCTCTGCTTCTTTCTATAAGTATTAAATCAGTAGAATTTGTACCAGACTTACTTTCTGCTTCCCATGTCACAATCTCTTACTTCTAATGCTTCTATCATGATGCTTCTTTCTAATTTGATGCATCCTAACTTATTTATACTATTCCTACCTATCACAAGTGAAGGGTACTTTCTAAAGAATATCATCTTTTTGCTTCTTCCTTCTTATGCTTCTTTGTCTTTGGTTCATTCACTTCATCAGTAGAATAGTCTTCTTCCCCATCCCTCTTACATTTAGGATAGTCTTTCCTGTAGTGCCCAAGATTATGACAACCATATCATCTTTCCTTAGCCATGTTCTTCTTTTTCTTCTTTGGAGTACTAAACTTTCCAAATTTTCTTTGTCGACTTGACACTATTTGTTTCCTTCTATCTGATCTTTCGTCACTTTCATTCTTCATCATGTCTTCCTCTGCCTTACAGAGAGACCATAATCTGATGAATGGGATAGCTTCCTCTTCCCTAGTAGCAATGAGGTTACCTTGTTCATCAATTAATGCATTCAGAATAGCAGATATTATTTCGTTATCAGACACTATCTCTCCTAGGTCCTTCAATTGACCTTTTATTTTGAGATGCCTTAGAGAGACATGACGATATCCCTTCATCCTTTGACACCTTCAATTTATGAAGATCAAATCTATGTGATAAGATCTTTTCTATCGTGCTTCTAGAGAAAAGTTCTCCCAATTATCATATGTTTCTTTAGATGTCTCCAGCTTGGCTACATAGGAAATGAGTGGATCTTTGATGGACTCCTTAAGAATCTTTTGAGGTTTGAGATCCCTTTCCATGTATTCAGACAATGCTTGTTCTTTGGATGGCTTGGAGACCTTCCCATGGGCATGATCAATGACTTCATTTACTTTAAGGACAATGTTTATCCTTCTTTCCATACAAGGAAGTTTGATATCCTAAATAGCTTTTGGTCTTCCTTGAAACATGAAGTCATTTTAATAGATTGTATTATAATAAGAGGTACTTACTTGTGAAGATCCAATCTTCAACTTGATGATGAACTTGCTACTTCTTACTTCAAATCTTTTAGTGAGGGAGGACTACCTTCTATGAGATATCTGCTTCAATAGAGAGAGGATTGATTCAATCTTCCTTAGATTTGAAGAGCTTCCACTTCCTTTGATGATGTAATGATATCTGAAGTGCTTCTAGGGTTTTGGTGTTTCTTCCTACTTCCTTCTTTGATCTAGGGTTTGTATGATGTAGATCTCTATCTTCTTGCTTTAATACCCTTCTTTAAAGATTGATTCTCTTGTGTCTACTTGCTTTTGACTGCCCCTTCTTGTCTTCAGCACCTAAGCTCTGATACCATGTTGAGAAATCTAGGGCATTCAAAGTGAACAATTTCTCTACTTGATAATTTATTGTGATGCGCTTTTTATTCCTTTATCTTATAGTATTTTCTTCGTTAGCTTATTAATGTGTTCTTTCATCAAGACAATTACCACAATGCATAAAAAGACAAGTGACACAGTATGTAGGCTTCTTTAGCCAGGGCCAAAACCTCTCATCTCTTGAGAGGACAACCTGATTAAAAATCTTCTTCTAGATCTTTAATTGATAAGTACCAAGACCATGATACAGACCCTTGACTCTAGAATCCTCCCAAGAACCTTGTCACTAACCTTGATGCTCTGGATCTTCCTTCTTTCGCCTTTCTTCTTGATCTTGAACTACTCCTAGAAAAACTCGGTCTCTATCCTTCTCACTACTCCTTCTTGACTTCCCCTAGAGAATCTCGGTCTCTAGGTCTTTACTAGTTTCCTCTAGAGAAACTCGGTCTCTAGATCTCTACTTCGACCTTCCCAAAAGAATACTTCCTTGCTGCCCCAAAAGAAACCTCTCCTTCACTTGCGCAGAAGAAACTTTGCTTCTCTAACTTTGCACTGCCCAGAAGAAACTTCATTGTCCAGAAGAAAGTCCTTTTCATTGACCTAGAAGATGTTCATTTCGGGTAGCATCGGATGTGCTCTAGGCCTCAAATTTTGCAAGGAGGCTCGGGCACAAGTATTCCAAAGAACCCAGAAACAATTTTACTAAAATAATTAATATTTTTTAATGAGCCCCTAAGTCTAAACTTAGGAAATTAAAAATATTAATGGGTATTAATCTAATTATGGGTGTAACTTCTAAAAGAAGACAGGGATCAAGCTAAAATGATCTTAGCCATTGATTAGCTTTTAATCTAGGTTGTTGAATGTCAACGAGAAGATTATTTAAGGAAGCTTGAGGGTCATTTGGAAAACACACCGAGAGATCGTGAGAAGTTCTCAGGAGGAAATTCTGATCGAGTAGAATTTTTGCAGTTGAGAGGCAGGGATAGTTGGGTCGGAGTATCTTCTCCAGAGCCCATGATACATAGCAAAGAGAGGGAGAAAGACACCAGAAGGGTTGAATCTGAACCAGAAGGGCCCACGTAGAGCTTGGCGCTGAGCCAGAAGGGCTCACGGAGAGGAAGCTCAATCACCCACGCAGAAGTTCGAGTTTTGCAGAGGAGCTGATGTTTCTGAGCCAGGAGGATGAAAAACTGCTCCAAAAAGCAAGATGTTTCCCAGTTGAGCTGACGCAGAGCCTCAGAGAGATCCACGCAAGCCCACGCAGTTACTGCACAGAGGAAGAGTAGTTGTAGCCAGGGACAATTGATTCAGCTACCAGAACAGTCGGGATTTGTCGAGTAGAGTGAGGTAATCTCACAATTCTTCTCTGCCAATCGTATTTCTCTCTAACTGGATAGTCAGGAGGGCATCCAGAATTGTATTCAGAAACTACTACTTAATAATAGAAAAACCTCAGAGCATTTGCACCGGTTTTCCCGCATTGGGTTTTTTCGGGGACATTTGTCCAAAAATAATTGTGTCCATTGTGTTGTACCTTTTTTCTTGCTCAGTCTCTTATTTCCGCATAATATTTAATTAAGTGAAGGCTGCAACGTATGTATTACGATATTTGTTATAGGAAACTGCAAGTAATTTGTTTAAAGGAATTTAAAAAATAGGAGTAATATCATTAGTTGTTGCAGTAGCGATTTCTGTCGTGGAATTTTCAAATGGTATCAGAGCCAGGTTGAACAAGAAGAGCAGTGCCAGAGAACCTAGCGTTAAGAAGAAGAAGGAAATCGAAAAGTTGCAGGAGGCAACAACTTGAAACCCAAGAGGGTATGTGTAGTTCTTAGCCAGAGGGATGAAAGTTTGAGGCAATCTCTCTCCGAGTGAGTCGACGAAGAGAAGGGCTTCCAGATCAAGTTTTTACCGGGGCAGAGGGAGCAGCGCAGAAGCCTCAGCGTGAGGAGAGCTGATGGGACGCAGATTTTTCTGCAAGTAGTTTGCTAGGCAGAAAATCGTCAGAAGAGAGAGGAGAAGCATGGTTGAGGGAATTTCTTCCTCAGAGAATTCCTAGCCAAGGAATTTGAATTCTCACGAGCTGAGCAGCAGCAAGGGGCAACAGACCTACTGACTCCAGCAAGAAGTGCGTTGCCTAGCCCAATACTGCGCAGAGGAGAGAGGAGGTGATTCATCATTTGCAGAGACGGCCACGAATGGGCAAGATCTATGGAAGAGTAGCAAATTAGATCCAGTTGTTGCAGATTTCTCACATAGATCAGTATCCTTGCTATAGGAGCCCAACAGAATTAGTAGCAGGAGGATCACGGTGTCAGCAAACACAGCTAATCATTCAAATGACAGTTGCATAACTAGTTGCAGTCAGTTTCCAGAACACAGTTGCAATGACACAGGCAGTGTGAATTGCCTAATTGCACTATGCAAGTGCAGTTTCAGACAAGAGATTCCCAACGCAGAGCTTCGCAGTCCAGTTTCCAATGCAGGAGGACTGTGCAAGTTGCCAGGAGGGAGCAGAGAGATTTCCCATACGGAGATCGAGACTCAAGGGAACTCTAGTTTCAGAGGGAGAAGCCCTATGGAAGCTAGTACTTCAGGATCTCAGGATATCAAACTCATTATTGCAGGAGTTGCAGCAGTAATGCAGAATCATCAGCAGAGCAGTAGCAGCCATAGTATGACTATATCATATTTTGTCGTGATTGCCCAGGTACCTCCAGGGGAGAGGTGGGGTGATCTAGTATTGTAGTTCGAAAGAACTGCAGATGGGCAAGATCCTTGAGGAACCCACCTCTCGGATCAATTCCTTGCTATGGGAGCCCAGATCAGAAGTAGCAAGATGGACTAGTGTCGGATGGTGCCGAGGAGTGTCGGAGAGACAGTTGCAGTGGCTAGGAGCACTAGAGTCTAAAGAGCACAAAGCAGAGTTAACAGTAGTGCAGATGGCACAGAGCAGAGGTTAGTAGCAGTGCAATAGATTTAGAGGGTCAATGAGGAGACTAGTAGCAATCAAGCTCCAACATTCACGTAGTATCATAGAACACAATTAGTTCAGTAATTTTGGATATTTTTCCGTTGCTGATGGAGTAGCAGCAACAGTTTGCAGTACAGTGGCAGTGCTAGCAGCAGCACAAATGTAGCACTTGAGAGGGAGTTGTAGTACGAATGCAGTGTTGACAATGGTAGTGTCAGCAGCAGCGCCATAGTTGGTGGACAGCATGTCAGACATCAGCAGCCTAGAGCACGATGCTTTAGAGTCAGAGCAGTATGCAACGACAGTATATTGCTAGAGCACATTCCTCGCTAAGAGGGAGTGTTGATTTGGGATAGCATCGGATGTGTTCTAGGCCTCAAATTTTGCAGGGAGGCTTGGGCACATGTATTCCAAAGAACCCAGAAAGCATTTTGGGAAATTCCACCCAAAAACAATTTCATTAAAATAATTAATATTTTTTAATGGGCCCCTAAGTCTAAACTTAGGAAATTAAAAATATTAATGGGTATTAATCTAATTGTGGGTGTAAGTTCTAGAAGAAGATGAGAATCAAGCTAAAATGATCCTAGCCATTGATTAGATTTTAATCTGGGTCGTTGAATGTCAACGAAAAGATTATTTAAGGAAGCTTGAGGGTCATTTGGAAAACACATTGAGAGATCAAGAGATCAAATTTCTGAAGTGAGAAGTTCTCAAGAGGAAATTTTGATCGAGTAGATTTCTTGCAGTTGAGGGGCACAGATAGTTAGGTTGGAGTATCTTCTCCAAAGCCTAACATATGTAGCAGAGAGAGGTAGAGAGACACCAGAGGGGTTGACGCTAAGCCAAAAGGGACCATGCAGAGCTTGACGCTGAACTAGAAGAGCTCACGCAAAGGAAGCTCGGTCGCCCACGCAGATGTTTGAGTTTTGCAGAAGCGCTGACATTTTTGAGCCAGGAGGGCGGGAAACTGCTCCAGAAGGCAAGACGTTTCCCAGTTGAGTAAACACAGAGTCTCTGAGAGCTCCACGCAGGCCCACGCAGATACTGTGCAGGGGCAGTGTAGTTGTAACCGGGGATAGTTGATTCAGCTGGCAAAACAGCTGGGATTTGCCGGGTAGAGTGAGGTAATCTCACAATTCTTCTCTGCCAGTTGTATTTCTCTGTAACTGGATTGTCTGATCTCTTGCAAGTGCATAGGAGATTGGAGAGGTGTGATTCGACAGTTGACAGGAATATTTCTAGGAGGGAAATCAAGAATCAGAGGGAGTCTAGCAAGGAACTTCTAGGAGGGAAGTAGAGACTCAGAGGGAGTCGAAGAGAGAACTTACTCGAGGAAGTAGAGACTGAAAGGAGTCGAAAAGAAGAGCAGAGAGATGGCCATGAATGGACTGAGGGATCAAGACAAGTTGGACAAGGCATTCAACTTTGTCATGTGGAAGGCCAGGATCCTGTCCATTCTAGATAGACATCGCATCAAGGCCTTCGCCTTGAGAACTGTGGTTATCCTAGTCGACCCAACTGACAATGAAAAGTATGACGATGTGATGGCCAAGGCGAAATGCATAATCCTTGATGGGATCAAGGATCATGTGGTCCAGCATATTGCCGAGGAGACGGTAAAGGAAATGTGGGATACCTTGAAGACATTGTATCAAGGCACTTCTATGCAGAGGAAGATGCTATTGGAGAATGAGCTGCGGTCGTACCAGATGCTAAAGGGGGAGCAGATAGATCACTTCCTCGACAGATTGCAGGAGACCCGGGACCAATTGACTTCCATGGGAGCCACGTCGGATCAAGAGTTAATGGTGACGACTGCCCTGAACGCAGTCTCCGAGGAGTGGGAGATGTTCATCCAAAGCATTTTGGGCAGAGCAAATCTTCCAGGCTGGGAAGAATTGTGGGTAGCTCTTCGCCAAGAAGAGATCAGACGGCTAACCAAGACGGGAAGTAGCAGCAAAGGAGCTCAGGTCAAGAAAGAGGAGAAAGAGGATGCAGTTCTGGCATCTGCGGGGAAGCAGGAGAAGAGGAAGAAAAAGGACCTCTCCAAGGTAAAGTGCTTCCACTATGGGGAACTGGGGCATTATGCGAACCAATGTCCAAGGAAGAAGAATAAGGGAGAGGTGTCTAACTCCAAGGCAGCACCAGTAAAGGAGGTAGAGGATGATGACAATTGTGCCATGAGTCCTCATGTACCTCTAGAGAAGAGGCGAGGAGACATTGAGCTGTAGTCAAGAGGACTACAAGCAATGAGGGGTAGGATCCTTGAGGTACCCAAACTCTTGGATCATACTTGGCTACGGGAGCCCCAAAGTGAGAGTAGTAGGATGGCGGATGTCAGTAGAAACGGATGCAGATGAAGCGGCAAAGTGTACTACAGTGCAGTAGTCTCTGGCAATGCAGAGAGGGTTGCAGCAGTGCGAGAGGCACAGAGGAGGTTTCAACAATGCAAGATGGTAGAAAGAGGTTTGCAGCAGTGTGAGAGGCACAGAGTTGTTGCAGCAGCGCAGAGATAGCAGAGGGAGCACGAGATAGCAGCAGAGAGAGCTTCAGGATCATGAGTGTTTCTAGCCTGACAGGGATGTCAGTGGTTGGGTGGATCAGTTACTAACTTCTCAGTAACTGAGTTGCAGTGCAGTAGCAGTAGCAATAGCACAATGCAGCATGATGAGAAAGAACTATAGGGCAAATGCAATGTTGGGAGAAAGGACCAACAACAGCACGAATGCAAAGGGAGTTGTCGTACAGATGTAGCAGTGGCAGTGGTAGAGCCATGGGCAATAGTACAGGATGAAATAGTGCAGAGGATGTTCGGCAGGGAGGCCTAGCATCAGCACAAGTACCGATGCTGTATAATCAGGGTGATGCTCAGTGGGGAAGTATTACTAGAGCACAGTCCTCGCTAAAAGGGAGTGTTGATTTGGGGTAACATCGGATGTGCTCTAGCCATGAAAATTGGTGGAGAGGCTAAAGCACATGAGTTCTCCAAGACCCAGAAATGGTTTGGGCAAATTCTACCCGGTTAGGAGATATTAAAATAGTTAATATTTTTAATGGAGTTCCAAGTCTAAACTTACGAAAAATAAAATATTAATGGGCATTTATATAAAACTGGGTTAAAAGGTTCTAAAGGACATGGATCAAGCCAAATCTAATCTTAGTCATTGATTAGAGATGTAATCTTCGTCATTGAAGACTCAACAAAAAAAGTATAAGAGGAGGCTTGAGGGTCAGTTGGAGAACACACCAGAGTGATCAGTCATTCGATTTTCTAGAGCGGGGTTTGCTAAGAGAAAATCGAATCAGTGATCAAAGTTGCAATGAGGGGCAGTGAGTATGAGGCAGAGAGGCAAAGATAGTGCCGGAAGACCAACGCAGGAGCAGAGAGGTAGACGCAGAGCCAGAGGGAGCCACACAGAGGCTAGCAGGGACTGCACAGAGGCCAAAAGGGTCGCATCATCCACACAAAGGTTTCAGTTGTGATGCAGAGAGCCAGAGAGGCTCCGCAAAGCCTCATCAGGCTGACACAGAGGCCAAGAGGGCTAACGCAGTGCTTCAGATTATGCTAGAGAGGGTTTTGTGGGGAGACTTTCAAAATATCAGCTTCCGAAGAGAGGTATTACTGCCGGATTTTTTATCTCTGTCGGGTGAGCCTGTTTGGCACCCAGTGTACTCAGAAAAGTTGCTTAATAATAAAAACCCTCAGAACTGTTGCACCGGTTTTCCCAAGTTGAGTTCTTCCGGGGAAGATTGTCCAAAAATAACGGTGTCACTTGTGTGTTTATCTATTTCTTTCAGTTGTTGATTTGTAGATGGTTGAGACTGTCTTTTGTTTATTTCAGTGTTTATATGGTTAAATAACTTGTTAGTAATACAGATAAAATTTCTAACGGGTAATACTTAGAAATTTCAACACTCTAGAACTGGAATCTCATCCTCAGGACTCACTGTCCCTACCCCTCTCTATCACTACTTTGCTTCTCTGTCTCAAACTCTTCTGGCAACTATTTTTGCTCTTTGGAAAATCAAACTACCTAAGGAATTGATCTCAAGTGTGTGTTCTCCATCTACCCATTGACTTCTTATAATCTTTTGTTGGACCTCCAATGGCCAAGATTAAAACTTAATCAAGGGCTAAGATTATTTCCTAGTCAATCTGTGTGAGTTTCTAGATAAGTCACACCTTTCTCAGTTAATCTTAATTAATTAACCCTTTTTCCTAAGTTTAGACTTAGGAAATATTTAAAAATAGGCTAATAATCTAATCGAGATACTTCTAGGTGGAATTTCCAGAAACGATTTGTGGGTTATGGAAAACTCCTGTGTTTTAGCCTCTCCACAACTTTCGAGACTAGAACACCTTCGATGCTACAAAAACTAACACTCCCTCTTAGCGATGAAGGTGTTCTAGTGTTGCACCACTGCTACAACACCCTGTCTTTGTATCACCCTCTGTCACACTGTTGATGTTTTGCCACTACTCACCAACCACTGCGCAACTCTGATGTTGCATCCATGCTGTTGTTGGCACTGCTATATTCTTGCCAACTCTGCATCTGCACTGCAACTCCCTCTCATATGTTGTTGCTGCAACTCCAACTGAGAAGCATCCTAAACATTGAATCAACTGCGTTTGTTGCATGTGCTCCTGAGTTCTGACTGCTACTAGCTACTGCACTGACTACTGAAGAATTTGTGTTATTGTTGACTCTACTATTGAGCCTCATGCTTCGCTGTCAACATTGCATTCCGCTCCTTAGCACCTGATTGCTACTAGTCTGCAATTGTCACTTTGGACTCTAACCGCAACCACTGACACTGATCCATCCTGCTACTGAATATTATGTGCCCTTGTAACAAGGTAATGATCCATGAGGAGGACACCTCAATGGACCCCGCCCGATCTCTGCAACTCTGGGACTATAGATTCATATCGCCCCACTTCTCTCCTAGAGGTATAGCTACAAACATAGCGAAGTCTTCCTCTAGCCTAGAGGAGAACTTGTCTATCTCTGCGGACGTTGCCGCCTAGTCCTGTTTCTCCTGCTTGTCCTTCCTGAGAGGACACTGCGTCCTGTAGCGGCCAAGCTCGCCACACCTGAAGCACTTGACCTTAGATAGGTCATTGTTCTTCTTCTTCTCCCCTGGTCCCTAGTTGGGACCTTTCGATGCTAGGGCCACATTATCCTCCTCCTTCTCACCCTTCATGTCCTTGTTGTTTCTTCTGCTGATGGTACTCTTCAATAGAGCACGCCTCAACTCCTCCTTCTATAAGTCAGACCACATCCTGTCCCATCTAGGCAATGTTTCTCTGCCTCAGATACTTTGGACAAACACCTGCCACTCCTCTAAGACATTGTTCAGTGCCATATGTACAAGCTTTGTTGGTTGAGGTGCCTCCCCAACTGCTGCATGCTGATCACGAACCCCCTAAATCCTGGTGAGTAAGGAGTATATGCCTTCACCCTCCATCATCCTAATGCTTCTCAACTTCTCTTACAAGAACATCTTCCGCTACTCGGAAGTGTTCTGATATAGCTGGACGAGGGCATCCCACATTTCCTTGGTCATTCATTGTTTGCCACATGTGAGACTACATGGTCCCGGGCTCCATCCAAGATCAATCTCTTCACCTTCGCCATGTACTCTCGGAGCTGATCTGCATCTGTAGGTACTTCCACCACATTCTCTGCATAGGTCTTTAGACCGAATTTATCTTGCAGGAAGTACATCCTGGCCTTCCAGATGACAAAGTTGGAGGCTCCCTCCAACCTATCCTGATCTCTGAGCCTAGTTGTGGCCATCTCTAAATCTAAATGAAAATCTACCTCTTTCCGCCTACTCGGCTGTTGAATCTGCTACACACACTCCCTTCTAGAGTGAGAAATTAAGCTTACAGCTACTGCCAACATGCAACTGGAAAATCAAATTTCTAAACTAGAAACACTATGAGAGAAATTCTCTTTATGTGCGCACTTCCTCTTCCACCCAGCACTGATTTTGTTGCCGCAAAACCCTTATGCACCCAAACAAGGAATCTAGTTAGTGAAAATATGAGCTACAATTGCCCTTCTCCCTACTGGAATCACTCGAATTGGCAACCCTAATTTTTCTACCAACCTACACTGAAAAATCGAACTTGCTCAAGCAACTCGCACCGACTAGCTTAGGCTCCGCACAACCTCTAGAAATTCGTCCTGTTGCTTCCTCTTAAGAGCAAATTTTTGCCTTCGCTTTTGTGCTTCCCCGTATGATCAAAGTCAATCTAATACCATGTGAAAATTTCACCACTGACAATCTATTGTAGCAACCGGAATTAATTCTTCTAATTGTTAATTAATTGTAGCAGTTTATTGTTACGGCAACAACGAATTAATCACACTGCAATCTTCACAAATAAAAATATTGCGGAAGATAAACTGGAAACTAAGAAAATACTGGCACACACACAAGAATGTGACACAGTGATTTTTGGAGTAAAGTCCCTGGGAAAACCCAGCTTGGTAAAATCGGCGTAGCAGCTGAGGGTTTTTAATATTTATTATTAAGCAGCAGTGAGAAATTTCGAGTACAACTAGATGTTGAAATTTGGCAAACCTATAGAGAAAAAATCTAGAGAGGAATTTTCCTCACCCCCAAGCAATCCAGGCTCTGACTGCCAGCTCCAAGTGAGTCGTCCAGACAGCTTTTGTGCAGGCCTGCGTCACCCTAGCGCAATCCCTTCCATGCTCTGCCTGAAATAATTGGTCCTCAAGCCATCTTGTCTGCTGCTGACTGAAAAATTCTCTCTGGGACTCTGGAAACTCTTTCCAACCTTTGGAACTCACACCCAACTTCTCTCCAGCAAAATCGAATTGCCTCTAGAGACTTCTACATCAGCCTCTCTATGGTTATTGTGCCCCTCTGCAAGATACTCTCCGGAAATGGAATCTCTTCCTCCGAACTCATTTTCCCTGCCCCTCTCTGTCATTGCTTCCCTTCTCTAGCTCAAACTCTTCTGGCAACTGCTACTACTCTCTGGAAAATCAAACTGCCTAAGGAAATTGATCTCAAGTGTGTGTTCTCCATCTACCCATCGACTTCTTATAATCTTTTGTTCGACCTCCAACAGCCAAGATTAAAACTTAATCAAGAGCTAAGATTATTTCCCAGTCGATTCGTCTGAGTATCTAGATAATTCACACCTTTCTTAATTAACATTGATTAATTAACCCCTTTTCCTAAGTTTAGACATAGGAAATATTTAAAAATAGACTAATAATCTAATTGGGACACTTCTAAGTGGAATTTCCAAAAACGATTTATGGGTTATGGAGAACTCGTGTGTTAGCCTCTCCACAAAATTTTGAGACTAAAACACCCCTAATGCTACAAAAACTAACAGAGGAGGCCTTTTATTCTTTTTGGCCCCTCCCATTTGCTGAAAAGTGTAACTAGGTTCGGTCTTCATAATGACATGTAATTATGATTTTATGTAATGTGATGTAAAGAAGAAAAATAAATTTATTATATTGACTTGCTTCATGGGTTTTATGAGCAAGGGATTTGTTTTTGAGTGAAGACTCCCATTGAGAGTCTTTAGGATTTATTTGTCATCTAGTCATAAAATGATGGAGCCATTATCCTGTAAAGAAGTCATGTTACACTTTGTAAAAGGTCAATATTGACTATGTAAAGTATCCTCCAAGACCTTGTCACTCATCCTCTTCAAGTTGTCCTACAAACAATGAAAGAACTCTCTAGAACAAGTCGGCCTACCTCCAACAGTCATGTTGGCCTAAAGGACATGTGGTGAGGTGTATATATACACACACTCATTCTCCATTTGAAGCAAGCAACTTGACTTGCATTTAGACAAGAAGTGCGAAGAAAGGGGTTAATAGAAGTGCGAAGAAGAGAAGAAGCAAAAGTGTGAAGAAGAAGTAGAACAGAAGGGAGAAAGAGGATGCTTCTAGGTAATCCGAGGTTAGGGTTTCTTCTGGATCAGCAAAAAGGACTTTCTTCTAGGGCAACGAAGTTTCTTCTGGGTAATCGAAGGTGAAGTTTCTTCTGCAGCAAGAGAAGGATTCTTTTGGGAGCTCGAAATAAGAGATCTAGAGACCGAGTTTCTCTAGAGGAAACCAGTAGTAGCCTAGATACCGAGATTCTCTAGGGGAAGTCGAGAAGAAGCAATGTGAAGGATAGAGACCGAGTTTCTCGAGAAGGAGCCAAGGGGAGCAGTTTGAGATCAAGAAGAAAGGCGAGGAAGGAAAGAGGTAGAGCATCAAGGTCACTGATAAGGTTCTTGGGAGGATACTAGAGTCAAGGGTTTGTGTCGATACTTATCAATTGAAGATCTAGAAGAAGAATTTTGATCGGGTTTTCCTCTCGAGAATGTGAAAAATTCGTTACCTGATTCCTACTGCAGCAAACTAATTATATTTCACCCACTTGTTAAATTAATTGAACAAGTTAATTGCAATTTTTCTACGGCAAATACTAAAATGCATACACTGCAACCCACACCAAAATAAAACTGCAGAAACTAAATACAGCACATGAGAGAAATAAACATCACACCTAAGTTGCACGAAATGGGGAAACGGGTACGAGTCTTCGAAACAGGAACGGGTACGAAATGCGACCTCCCCAAATTTTGGAAACGAGGAAACACAAATATATATATATAGATAGATAGATAGATATAGATATAGATATAGGTGCAATCATAAAGCATACATGATACATTATAATTTATTGCATTTAAACATTATGATTAAATTTACATCACATTTACTCATGAATGATCACATAATGAAAATAAAAATATCGGAATATCCAAAAGCAACCTTTATTATATATCCAAATCTCAAAATCATCCTTTATTATATATTAATATATGAGGCTGCAAGTACAATAAAGACTATAAGGCTGCAAGAACTATAGAGACAAAAGACTAATCCTCATCATCATAATCCTCATAAAAAATAGAAGCAGAACAATGCTCAACAGTGGATGGTGGTGCTGAAGAGGATGATGGGCCAATTCCACTTCCAGGCTGGACCTTAATATTCAAGGCAGCAAGAGAGAGATCCAAATCAATCCTTTCTGCATCCACATCCCATTCTTTAAAAGGACTGATGTTGTATTCTGGACCCCTACGAGATGCAAGGCGAAGGTTGGAGTGCGCATAAACAAGATCCTCTGCCTTCTGTGAGCCCAACCTATTGCGCTTCACAGAATGAATAAAATCATAAGTGCTCCAATTCCTTTATGTTGATAAAGAGCTTGCCACTTGTGAAAAAATACGAATGGCAAGGTTTTGCAAATGTAGACCATTTGCTCCATGACAAATCCACCACCTAACTAGATTCATGGTGCTCTCCTCCAAAGCTGATATATCTGCATAATCATCTATTCCTTCAGCAAAACTGGCAAATTCTTCCTTTACCTCCCTGTGTAAATGAGAAGGAAACATTCTCATAAGGGCTTTTTTCACCCCATTAGCCACCTCTCTATCCTTATGGGGTGCCTTTCTCTTCCCATTGCTTTGAGCAATAAGCTCCTCATCATAAAATTTGGGGTTCAAGGCATGTGCTAAAGTGTGCAATGGAGTGTTGAAATTGTTCCACCTGTCAACAATGATTTTCTTGACTAAACCAGCAAAATGATCATCAACAAACAAAAGTTGTGGAGACTCTTGCAAAATGATTTCCATAGTTTTCTCAATTATGGAATCCATGCCATCATATACCTCTCCTAAGAAAGATTGGTCAGTGTCAACACTCCGAAGAAGCTCAAATGCAAGGGCTGTGAACTTTAGCAAGAAATCTACCTTGCTGCACCAATCCTCATCAAGGCACAATCTACGCACCATATATCCCCGCTCTGAATCTACTTGTCTCCACTCAATCCAAAGTTGACTCACCACCATAGAAACTAATGCATGCTTAACCTCAACAAGGTGGCGCAACATCAGGAAGTTTGAGGCATATCTTGTCTCAGCAACTTTTAACAACTCCAATTCGGAGTACTCTCGAAATATGGCCTGAGATTGGTGGTGGTTGGTGATGAATTTGACAATCTCCCTTTCTTCCCCTGTGATTTCCTTTATCCAAGAAACTTTGTTGTCGATCTCCTCTAAGATCAAATTCAGATTATGGACAATGCATGGTGTCCAAAAGATGTGGCCATACCTCCCCTCAATAATTAAACCTACAGTTTGCAAACTGGTGCGTTATCCGTGATAACTTGCACCACCTTATTAGGCCCTATTTGTTCAATAGCTTTTATAATAACATCAACAATGAATGGTGCATCTTTTACCTCTCTTGAGCAGTCTTCCGCCTTGATAAACATTGCTCCTTTGGGGGAAGTGGCAATGATATTTATCAATGGTCAGTGCCTTGTATCTGTCCATCCATCTAAGACTATGGTAACCCCAGAGCTACTCCAGGAAGAACGAATTGGTGATAAAATATCCTCCACAAGCTCCTCCTCATTTTTGAGAAGCTGAGTTCTAACTTTCTCATAGTTGGGCCCCTTGTACCCTTGAGGAGCTTTGTTAATTGCCCTTAGCATATCTTGCCAGTAAGGAGGTGAACAACATTGAATGGGATATGACATGCATAAATGCACCTAGCCACTCTGGAATCAGTTTCTTCTCTCGCTTGCACATTCACCAATTTAGCAATTTTGCTATTCTGAACTGAAGGGGATGCCCCTCTAGTATTTTTGGGTGCTGGTTGTTCATGTTGTTGAGTGGCACCAGCTCTCCTCTTTCTTGCTTTAACTACAATCCTTGGCTCAATGTTAGATGGAGCTTGAGGAGTAGCTTGAGTAAGTTCATCATGCCGTCTCTTAATAACATCTGCCTCATCTTGCTCTCTTTGATATGCCCTCCTTGCCAATGTATTTGTTGTTTTTGTGCAATCCACAACCCCCTGTCCTCCTCCATGCAAAAGATGTGCCTTCACTCTTGGGTAGGAGCCCTTGTACGAATTATTGCAAAGATTACATCGCCATTCCCATGAGCCACCACCTCCACATTTTTGAAGCTTCTGAACATGCCTCCAAAGAGGATAATATTCAGCCCTTGGGTTGGCCATAGGGCTTGAACTTGCAACTTCACTTTGGTTGGAAGCCATTGCTGCAAAAATAAATTAAAAAAACAAATCTGTAAATAAAAAACGTTTTCCATATTTTTGGCAACATAAACCCTCGAAATATTGAAAAAATAGTAGGAAAAAACTAAGAAAATGAATGTTGCTTACCCAAATTAATTTTCTTTAGCTGAAGCTACCCCAAAATGCCAGAAAAGACAAGAGACATATGGCTATAGCTGAGCCAAAAAACCCAGAATGTCGTAGCCGAAAACTTTGCACTCCAAATCTGTTGTTGAAATCTCTTTCTCTTGCTGCTGAAATCTCTTGCTCTTGCTGCCAAAATCTCCTTTGCTCACTGTTGAAAACACCCTAGTTGAAACCACTACTCTCTTCCTCTCTTCTCCTTTGCTAAAATCACCAGTCTCCAAGAGAAACGACTTGCTCAATTGTGTGATGAGAGAATGAGGCGAAGGTCACTTTTATAACTTGAGAGAGGCATCTAGAAGCAACTAGAAGCCACTTTAGTCACCCAATTAAAAAATAGAAAACAAAATAATAATAAAAAAATAAGAAAAAGTCAATCTACGTGGGGAAACCCCGCTGTACAGCCCGGAAACTCGTCTCCGGCCATACTGACCACGTTTCCTCCTCAAGAAACGGGCAAGTAAGACCGGAAACGAGTTTCCGAGCGTACTGTAGGGGTTTCCCCGTTTCCATTTCATTTCCGTACGGAAACGGACCCTCTGCCCACGTTTCCTGCAACTTAGCATCACACACATCTACACAGTTATTTTTGGACAAACATCCCCAGAAAATCCCAATGCGTGAAAACCGATGCAGCAGTTGAGGGTTTTATTATTATCCAGTAGTTTTGAATACAATCTTTGGATGCCTTGCTAGCTATCTAGTACAAAGAATATCACTGACAGAAGAATAGTGAGAAGTACCTCACACTATCACAGGCGATCTGACTAATCCAGCCACAGAATGGCTTGCTCCTTGTTCCCTTTGTGCTGTCACTGCGTTAGCCCAGCATCACAGCATCTAAGGACAACGTCACTCCTTCTGCTGATAAATTTGCCTCCCAGGAAATTCGATTTCCACCTTGCAGTCTCACACCCTGGCTTCTGGCTTCAAAAATTGATCCTCCAGCAAAAATACGGACCTCCTCAAGGCTCTGCGCTGCCTTTGCATTAGCCTACGCTAGCCAGCTTAGCCTCTGCGCTGCCTCTCCCGAATCTCTCTCTGCCTCCTCTGCTGAGTACTCCCAGATCAGGAGAAATATCCAACCGAAGCCATCCCTGCCCCTCACTGCAAAAGATCACTTCGAATTTCTCTCTCAGCAGCTGTTGTGTTTCAGAAATTCAATCTTCTGATCTCCACTCGATGGTTTTTTCCAAATGTCGCTCAAGCCTCCTCTTATAATCCTCCAATTGAGAATCAACGGCCCAGATTAGATCCTAATCAATGGCTCAGATCATTTTGGCTTGATCCTCATCTTCTTCTAGAAGTTTCACCCACATTTAGATTAATACCCTTTAATTATTTTAAATTTCCTAAGTTTAGAGTCAGGCACCCATTAAAAATAACTAATTATTTTAATAAAACTGTCTCCAGGTGGAATTTCCCAAAACGATTTCTGGGTATTGGAGAATGCATGTGTCCTAGCCTCCTTGCAAATTTTGAGGCTAAGAGCACATCCAATGCTACCAGAAATCAACACTCCCTCTTAGCGAGGAATGTACTCTAGTAATGCAACATGTTGAAGCATCACCCTTCTTTGTAACATCTCCCTCTGCATTGTTGGTGTCTGACATCCCTGCCCACCAACTACTGCGCAAATGTTGCATATGTACTGCTATTGACCCTATCACTGCCAACCCTACATCTGTATGACAACTCCCTCTCAAATTCTACATCTATGTTGCTACTGGCACTACCACTGCCAATATCGCATCTGCACTGCAACCTTCTCCAACTGTTGTTGCTACTGCACAAGCAACAGAAAAGCATCCAAAATTACTGAATTGGTGTTCAGCATGATGCATCTATTGTTGGAGTTCTGACTGCTGCTAGTCTCTGCACTGACCCTATGAAGCCTTTGCGTTGTTGTTGACTCTACTTTGTGCCAACTCTAGCTCTACGCTACTCAATCTTTGGCGCTCCTAGCCACTGCAACTGTCACTTCGACACTCCTCTGCACCAACTGACACTGGTCCATCCTACTACTTCTGATCTGGGCTTCCGTAGCAAGTTACTGATCCAAGAGGTGGACTCCTCAAGGATCCTGCCCATCTGCAGTTCTTTCAAACTACAATTCTAAATCACCCCACCTCTGGGCAATCATGGTAAACTCCTCGATCTGTGTGGATGCAGCCTTCGAATCATGCTTCTCATCCTTTTCCTTCTTGAGAGAACACTGTGTAGCGTAATGACCAAGTTCGCCACACCGGAAGCACTTGATCTTCGAAATATCTTTCTTCTTCTTCGCTACTCTTGATGCCCCTTAGATGCAAGGGTTGCATTCTCATCCTCTTCCTTGGGCTTCGTCCCACTGCTGCTGCTGCTACTGTCAAGTTTGCACTTGACTAAGTCTCTCCTCATCTCTTCCTGCTGAAGAGCGGCCCACATCCCTTCCCAATCTGGCAATCTTTCTCTACCCAGGATGCTGTGGAAAAATAGTTGTCATTCTTCTGAGACTGAATTAGAGCCAACCTCACCATCTTGGTAGGCTGAGGTGTTGACCCCATAGCTACCAACTTGTCATGAGTCTGCTGAAGCTTTGCAAGGAACAAATCAATGTGTTACCCCTTCTACATTTGCATGGATCTCATCTTCTGCTCCAAGTACATCTTTCGTTTCTCAGAAGATCCTTGATATAGCATAGGCAAGGCATCCCACATCTCCTTGGCAATCCCTTTGCCTGAGATGTGACATACTACATAATCCTTCACTCCGTCAAGCATCATCCGCTTGGCCTTCGCCATCTCTCCCTTGTACATTTTGAGCGGATCTGGATCCGCAGGATCAGCTACCACACTGTCAACGTAGATCTTGAGAAAATGTTCATCCAGAAGGCATGACATCCTCGCCTTCCAGATCATATAGTTGGATGCACCATCCAACTGATCCTGATCTCTCAACCCACTCGCCACCATCTTTGTCAATTGAAAAAAAGTCAAATGACCTCCTCTCTCCTCTGCGCTGCTACTGGGCTAGCCTACGCACTCACTGCTGGAGTCAGTAGATCTGTTGTTGCTCAGCAAATGAGAATTCGAATTCCCTGGCTAGGAATTCTCTGAGGAAGAAATTCCTTCAAGTGTCTCTCTCTCTCCCACTGACGCTATTCTGCCAACAACTACTGCAAAATATCTGCGTCCCAGCTGAAGATCTACTCTACAAGGAAAGGTACGCTACTTACTTTGGCCTATGGAAAGCTTCGATTTGGAGATCGAATTTCTCTGTCCAGCCAGAGAAATCGAATTCTTCTCAAAACTTCGACCTCCTTGACCCACGAACAATGCTGACTCTGGGGTTTCGAATTGTTGCCTCTACAGTAATTTCAAACCCTCTTCCTTTCTTCTTCTGAGCTCTTCTTCTTATGATTTGTGCTCCGATACCATGTGAAAAATCAATTACCCGATTCCTACTACAGCAAATTGATTATATTTCACCTACTTGTTAAATTAATTGAACAAGTTACTTGCAGTTTTCTACGGCAAATACTGAAATACATACACTGCAGCCTACACCAAAATAAAACTACGTAAACTAAATACAGCAAAGGAGAGAAATAAACATTACACACATCTACACAGTTATTTTTGGACAAATGTCCCCAGAAAACCCAATGCAGGAAAAACGATGCAACAACTGAGGGTTTTATTATTATGCAGTAGTTTTGAATACAATCTCTGGATACCTTGCTACTATCTAGTACAGAGAATATCATTGACAAAAGAATAGTGAGAAGTACCTCACACTATCACAGACGATTTGACTGATCCAACCACAAAATGGCTTGCCCCTTGTTGCCTCTACACAGTCACTACGTCAGCCCAACATCACAACATCTAGGGAAGCGTCACTCCTTCTACTGATCGATTTGCCTCCTAGGAACTTCGATTTCCACCTCTCGGTCTCACACCCCGGCTTTCGGCTTCAAAAATTGATTCCTCCAGCAAAAATATAGACCTCCTCAAGGCTCAGCACTGCCTCTGTGTCAGCCTATGCTGGCCAGCTTAGCCTCTACGCTGCCTCTCCCAGATCTCTTTCTGCGTCCTCTGTTGAGTATTCCTGGATCAAGAGAAATCTACAACCGGAACTATCCCTGCCCCTCATTGCAAAAGATCACTTCGAATTTCTCTCCCGGCAACTGCTGTGTTTCAGAAAATTCGATCTTCCGATCTCCACTCGATGATTTTTTCCAAATGCCCCTCAAGCCTCCTCTTATAATCCTCCAGTTGAGAATCAACGACCTAGATTAGACCCTAATCAACGGATCAGATCAATTTGGCTTGATCCTCGTCTTCTTCTAGAAGTTTCACCCACAGTTAGATTAATACCGATTAATTATATTAATTTCCTAAGTTTAGACTTAGGCACCCATTAAAAATAATTAATTATTTTAATAAAACTGTCTCCAGGTGGAATTTCCCAAAACAATTTATGGGTATTGGAGAATGCATGTGTCCTAGCCTCCATGCAAATTTTGAGGCTAAGAGCACATCCGATGCTACCAGAAATCAATAGAGAAGTGAGAGATTTTGGCCCTGGCAGAGAAGCCTACATACTGTATCACTTGTCTTTTATTGTGCATATTGGTAATTGTCTTGATGAGAAGAACACATTAATAAGCTAACAAAAAGAAGACTATAAGCTAAGAAGTAAAAGTATATCACAAGTAATTATCAAGCAGAGAAATCTCTTAACTTTGGATGCCCTAGATTTCTCAACACCATTTACTCCAAAAAACCTCCCTTCATTCCCTTGGACACACACGCACTTCCTAGGCAAGGAGGGTTTTTTTTTCGAGGGAGCAATTGGGGAGTGATCTCTCCCATATCACTCCCCACAATAAAAATTTGCTACCGAAGCGAAGGGGAGCGATCACTCCCCGATCACTCCCTCTATTTCTCCATGAAAACTAGGGAGCATACAAAATTACCGGGAGCACACTCCCAAACAAGAGTGAATTGGAAGCACGCTTCGGGAGCGGATTCAGGAGGGGGGTCCTCGTAGCCCTAATTTAAATTGCATGGAGTGTCATGGCTAATGATCAATTGCGAGAACTCTCATGTAAAATATTTTCTTTTGCATTAATAAATTTGCCTCAAGTGGTTGTGTTGGCTAGGGTTGTGGATTGTTTCCCTCTCAAGGGGTTTTAACCACATAAAAAATTGGTGTTGTGATCTTTGATCTAGTTGTGTGAGTGGTTAGTGAAGGTATTCGTCCTGTATAGAATATCTACTTACCCAAACACTCTTTATACATAGGTGAGCACTTCTCTTACACTAAAATAATAAAATGTTCTTTTTGAATCCACAATTTCCAAAGTATTAATTCATTTAACTGCTAAAAGTCGCTTTAAATCTAGGTGTTCTTCTGCTAGAAATCTTTAATGACCTTGTAAAATGCGCCAAGGAGTCTCTTAATGCCATGTTTCTTCTCCTAGAGCTGGGCATCCTCCTAGAAAGACCTCTTCTGCCTTAAATTCTGCCTCAGCAACCTTTTCTGAGCTCTTCTATGCTAGGTGTCCCTCAAAAAGGGTTAACTACCTCCCTTATAAAGTGGATGAAAATGTGTGCTAGAGAGGCACATTAGTTGTTATGACAGCCTTCTCTAGCTAAGGCCATCTCAAAACATGAGCCAAAAAGAAAGAGTGGAGCACTTCCCCAGTAAGTGTAACCACTTTCTAATTACTCCATAATACATGTCAAGCTATGGGGCCACTCATCTTCCCATTGTGTTGTATAACCATGCCCCACTTTGCATTAAAATGTGCCTTGAATGCTCAACGAAGGGAAAGCATTCTACAAATAATGTTATAGTTCCTCCTTTGAAACACACTCAATAGTCACTTGTCCTAGGATCTAGGGCATTCCTCAAGTCAGCCTAAATATTTCCCTACAATTGTGGATCATCAACCCCAAAATCACCAAGTCTTAATAAAGCAGCACTCCTTAACCAACTCCTCAAAAGGTGGATCTTGTAATTTGAACTGAAGTCTTGATTGCCCTCTTCAATCTTACTTTGCATTAAAATCAATGACACACTTCAACCAATAATATATCACTCTTCCTTCTTAGAGGACTGTGTTAGTGAGTATGCTCTGAGATGCTCCTGAAATCCTACACCAAATCTGCCCCTTCACATCTGTCAAAATGCATGGGACGGGACTGAAGACAAGGTGCAACTCCTACCTGTAGCATGTTGTCTCTGCTGACTGATTAATGATGGTCCAAACAGACTGAAGGATTCCAAATTCAGGGAGCATTAGAGGCCTGATCGTTTGGCATTTTATACAGCCCCTCAGGCATGTATATCCATATAGCAATCCCCTATCATTGTTCTCACCATGTAGTATAATGAGACAGTGTTTCAGGTTCCTCAACACCTTTTCAGCAGTCGGAGTATATATGACCTCCAGATAACTTGATAAAATAACATGCCCCACATTCCCCTGCACCGCTTTGATATATAATAAACATATTGAGGCTTGATTGAACCATGGAAAGTTTTAGGGGCTAATGTTCGCCCAGTGGGCTAATTTTCCTTGATTTTTCCACAAAAAAGATTCGCCAATTTCCAATTTTTATAAAAGATGATTTGCCCAAATTTTAGAAGATAAAGTTATTTTACCTTAAAAATCGCCAACATTATAGAGAGACTATATATAAAAGCATTATAAATTTCAATAATTTTACAAATATATCAATAAACATTTTATAGTTTGCATATTAGGGATTAGTGAAATTCACCAATGTTTTTAAACTTCAAGAAATTTTTCCATCCTTAAAATTTTCCTTAGTTGATTCTAACCTTCAAATTGTCTTCTGAAATACATGTGAAATAATTATGTAGCTCTGATTCCTGAAATATGTAAGAACTTACTGCCAATCAGGAGTATCATTGAAAATGTCAAAGTGTGGGCTTCAGTTTTCCAGCAAGCATTTTGAGTGCAGTGAACCATTCTTATACCATTAGTTCCAATAAATCCCTAGACCCATTCTAGTTTTGGTACAGGTAACCTATGCAACTTGAATGCATTTTTCCCATATTGATGTGTTGTATCTTTCTCCTTCGATGGGTTAATGATCTGGGTAACATCAAATGGATATTTCTTGAAACAGATACAACAGCTAATTCACAACTTTGCTGACATACACAATCTTGGAGGAGAAAAATCTTCTATGTAGACATTTCCTCTCACTCTTTATTGCTCTGTTGCATCCCATTCCTTCAAGGCCATCATGCTTGGAATACTGTTGATTTGCCTTATTCCAATCATTTGCATATTCTAGATATTTGCATATCCTTCGATTTTCAAAGGTCCTTCAGTACCTGACTGTCTACTTTTCTGCACATCTCCAGATCTCAATACTCAGCTGAATATGGATTCCCATCAACATGCTAAATCAACACCCTACTTTTGGAGATCTGCAAAATTCAATCTGCTACCATGCTGGAACCCATTCATGGAAAACAAAGCCGGCAATGTTGACTGTTTAAGATGGACCAAGATAAGTCTAGGAAAAGGTGTATTTATCAATTTATAACAGTACCTTTATTGCCGCCTAAAACACGCCTAAAACATTTTCTCTATGATGCTGCGCTGAGGCCTAATGATTCTTAGGCAAAAAAAGGTCCACCATTATAATTGGAAAGCGTGTTGTTTTACAGGTAAACCGCTTTCTAATAACAGCAACCTCACACAAGATGCAAGATATCCATCTTGATCCTACACCAAAAATTTAGATGCCCATGCATTTTGAGGGGTAACAGTGAACACACCCCATTCAGAATCAAAATAGAGAACCCCTACTCACTATCTAGTAATAGTAACAGTACCTTTATTGCCGCCTAAAACATTTTCTCTATGATGTTGTGTTGAGGCCTAATGATTCTGTTATGAATAAAATATATATATAAAATATATAAATATAAATAATGATGATAATTGTAATAATGATTAGTTAATTAGTAATTGGTACTGAAGAGGCATGTCTAAATGGGACATGACCTTCAATGAAGAGGCACCTGCGTAGGGTATATAAGCAAGCCTTCACTCTCATTTGTATCATCATTCTCATTCATACTTTTTAATATATATTCTTGTATCTCAATGGAGATATTTATATTCCAAGTCTTCTGGAGTGTTTAACTTGCTAGAACAAACTTTATTCGTACCATTGGTATCAGAGCCATGTTTGATCTAGGTCTTTGGCCATCAACTTTGCGTCAACATTGTTGTGGTCACAATCGAAGCACTTCGCTACACAAGCTTGGAGTTTCTCCGTCGCTGATTTGTTAGAGGCCCTTGGCCATTTACAAAACAAAAAAAGAAAAAAAAAATGAAAAAAAAAAAACTTACTACTAAAAAATATATTGACCAAAAAAAAAAACAAGGGAGAAAAATTTGAATTTATAAATAAAAAAATTTACTATTGTCAACCACCGTACGAACTTCCAACAACTCGCTTAACCACCGCGTCGTCCACTCACTGCTGACCCTCGACTGACCAAGACGTTGTTTCCTGCTAACCCAGAAGGCCTCTGCAGCTCCAGCCCACATCTGATCACTGTCACAGCCAAAGGATCTGCCCACCGCAGCCACCCGACACCCTACCCTCGCTATCACGATGTCCACACCTTTGCTCTATCGTTCGAATTGAAGATAGCCACTCACTAAAACATAGCTCGACTGTTGCTCGCCCCTGAAATATCATCGCGTTCATCGTTTGCAACCACCCAACCAATCGCCAACACCTTTGAATACCTATCCATTCCAATTTCAACACTAGCCTCCACCGCCACTGTCAAATTTCCGCCAATTCAACCATGCTATTGTGAAGGGCAATGAGTCAATCTAATACTATCGAACATCGTTGTACCACTTTTCAAAGACTTCATTCCAAGCCTCGCGTCGTTCCATAAAAATCGACCAGTTACTCCCTTAACATCAAACGTGATTCTTTTATTTTCAATCTTGATTATACATAAATGAATTATTCGCCAAAGGATTGGGAGTCACGGGTATAGCATAAAAACCATAAAACAAAACAATAAATATATGTCAAAGGAAAATCCATATTATAAGTTGTTTGGATTATATAGGAAAAATAAAAATAAAGGGTAGATTAAAAATCGTGTCAACTACCACCATAGAGTCAACTTAAAAAGTGTGTTATGCAAAGGGGAGTTAAAGTTAACAAGAATAAAATAAGGTTAAAAATTTATAAAGTTACTTAAAGGAGTTAAAATATTAGGAAAAGGAAAGAAATGTTTTATTAAAAAGGGTGACATATATCTTTTGCAAGGATATATAAGAGTGTAAAAAAGAAAAAGATAAGAGTATTATTAGTGAAAAAGGAGGTATTATTATTATATAAGGAAAAGTAGTTCTTACAAAAGTTAAAATAGAGTTAACTTGAAAAAAAAAAGAGAATACCTTTTAAGTTTGAAGTTAATTAAAAGCTTGAGAGGTAAATTAAAGAAAATATACTTCAAAGAAGTCAAGAAAGGATAGAACATGAGTTCCACACAACAATCATTATTTTGGACTAAATGTTTGTTTTGTATAACATACATTGAATATCCATGGATTCATAAAAATTGTGAATTGTGTTGTCCAACATGTGGAAAATTATTTAATGCGGAAGAATGTCAAGATGATGTACTAATGCAAATGACAGTACGAGAGGAAAAACTTGTAAAACTAGAACAAAAATTAATAGAAAAGGACAAGGAAATGTTGCGTCGAAGGGACCATAGCCAAAAATTACTTGCAAAGGCCAAGAAGTCCAAGGAAAGAAAGAAAAAATTAGAAGAAGAAAAAGAATGTGTTGAGAAGAAATTCAACAAGATCCTATCCGATAAAGAAGAAGAAAAATTGCACTTAAAAGACCTGAATCAAAGGTTATTAGAACAAATCAGAGATCTAAAAGATGAAAAGCTTAAAACTCAAAACCTTGAAAATAAGGTTGATGAATCAGAAGCCAAAGAACTCTTACCTCTGAAAAATCATAATCAAAGTCTACTCACTCAAATTAAGAAACTTAAGGATGATAAGAAATCATTAAAAAACAAGTTAGAAGAGCTAATCACGAAATAAGTATCAAAGTCTTTAGACGTAACAATCCAAGTCGAAGAAAAGGGAACAAACACAGATCCTGTTAATCTCACAGTTCAGACAAATCGAAATCCAACTGAAGTGAGGACGTATGCAAAGGTTGCAATTCAAACGATGGAAATTCCAAGTGATGATTCAGTGACCAACTCAACAACAACAACCAAAGTAAATCGGGAAATCGCCACAAACAGATTAAAGCAAGATCAAGTTGCAAGAGTTCCTTATCGACATCCAAATCACAAGAGTAGACAATTAAAACAGTCTACATACTCAAACCATTCAGAATGGAAGCAACAGATTTATGTTCCAAGGAATACTGAAGTTTGTAGAATCCAATCTTATGATAGCAATTCACCACATATTCCCGGTCATCAGAAGATTCAACAGAAGATTAATCTAGGATGGTCAGATCCATTCTCAGTCCAACAATTTTGTTTATCACTCAAAGCATCATATCGTCTAGTATCAACGAAGATGAAAGTTCAAAGGCGAGAAGATATTCAAAACAGAAAAATAGATCAAGCCCTTTCATCAATAAGCTTTGAGGAAAAAGCTTTTTGAAGAGGAAGGCAATGTTATGAATAAAATATATATATAAATAATATAAATATAAATAATGAAGATAATCGTAATAATGATTAGTTAATTAGTTATTAGTACTGAAGAGGCATGTCTAAATGGGACATGACCTTCCATGAAGAGGCACCTGCCTAGGGTATATAAGCAGGTCCTCATTCTCATTTGTATCATCATTCTCATTCATACATTTTAATATATATTCTTGCATTTCAATGGAGATCTTTATATTCCAAGTCTTCTGGAGTGTTTAACCTGCTAGAATGAACTTTGTTCGTACCAGATTCTTAGGCAAAAAAAGGTCCACCATTATAATTGGAAAGCATGTTGTTTTACAGGTAAACCACTTTCTAATAACAGCAACCTCACATGAGATGCAAGATATCCATCTTGATCCTACACCAAAAATTTATATGCCCGTGCATTTTGAGGGGTAATAGTAATAGTAAACCAGTAAGGGTGGAAGTAAAATCCCCTAAAGAAGTCCCACAATGTTTAGCAGATGCAAAAAAGTGAATAAATCTGATAATTTGGCTGGAATGATTAGCATGCTCAAATAAACGTACCTGTGAAGTCAGTGTAAAGAAAGCAGAAATGACAACAAAAAGGAAGGAACTGGTCTGCCAGAGGAAATCTTCAGTCGCAATTCTATATATTTTACCAGATATTAGGTTGTAAAATGCAGAATGTTACATTGATGAAGCACCTTGGTTGAATTGCTTACATCAGCTGTCTTCATGTATTCTCTCTCTAGGAGATAACTTCAGATATCATAGAACGTGGTTATATGGCATATGTGCTAAGAGGGAAAGCAATTACAGTCCCCACTAACAATGTAAAAGTTTTTTTCTGGATGTTAATCAGAGACTGCACTGCTTAAGTGTAGAAATATGACTATTCTTTGTCCATCCTACTGCTGTGATGGCAACCAGAGATACCTGTGAACCAGTCCACAAGTTTTCATCACTAGCAACAGTAATCCATGGATTAAAGATATTTACCTCTGTTTTGCCAGGATTTAGTTTCCCTGGAGGCCTGATATCTACAGTCGTGTTTCTGCATTATCAAATGAAGAGATGGGTCAAATTTGAGAACAAAGTAAGAGGTAAGAGAAGAATACAGTACATACATACCATAAACCAATATAATAACATACGGAAGTGCAGTAGCAGCAAACAAAAAAAAAAAAGAAATGAAAAGCATCAGAAGAAATATCACTGAAGAAGTAAGGCACACTTGCAGGTGATTAAATAGTCCCAACAGATACTAGATGGCAGCTGCAACCTTGGTATAAGTTATTCCCCCTTCTAGGAAAGTGAGGAAATAGTGCTTAGCCAGTAGACGAGGAGGTGAGGGTAATTATTCACAAAGAAAAAAGCATTACAAATAACATCCCTTTCCTATAGATTAATGCCTCTTATTTGGGAACGAAACCAAGGCTAAAGAGCAACCAGCAAATTCCTTGCTTTCTTAATTTTTCATTATTTGTACACCTATCACTCTAAACAAGGTTCCCAGATCTTCCAACAAAAGGCAAGAAGGTTGGCATCTTTAATTTGAGATTTTACTACTAAGGTCTAATATACACAACTGATTGGAATAATAGACATAATTGGTTCCTAAACACCATGCTTTCTACAGCTAAACATTTTTTCTAGTATTAAGCATCTTCACTGCAATCACCTTGGCAATCATCTATTTATGTAGCTTCCTCAACTTGTCTAGCGATATTACATGTGTTCATAATTCCATCCTGGACAATTAAGTTCATTTTTCTAATTGTGGTATTTGATCTATGTAGCTTTTGATAGAGCTAAACTGGTTTGCTTGTAGCATATACAATTATCAACTAGAACACTTATCCATTAGTGTTTATTCTTCTTCCATATTTGATAGGAATGCTAGTCTAAAATCAGCAGAGCTTCAAAATCAATCATCTCTACATCAATTGATGGCATGTAATTCATCATTGCTAACCATCTTGGGTTTGGCCCTTTTCTTTGTGGGCCCCACTTCCTCTTTCTAGTTTTTTTTTAGTTTTATTTTCCCCATTTTATTTTTTACTTTTATATCATATTTTTAGACCAATATTATATATATATATTTTAAATATAAAGTTTAGATCTTTATATTTTTTTGACATTATGAAGAGGAAGCTAATTTGATACACACTCACAAGCCAAGATTTGTTTTTAAAGAAACATGACCCTTTTTTTGTATCCCAGAGGAACCCAGCAGCCCGCCTAACATGTAACTCCTAGTAAACCTCTGGAGGTCTATGGCCTGTCCTCCTCTCCATAAACTGGGTCACAACCGGAGGGATTAGAACCTTGGATCTCTCAGTTTTCACAGATTTCCCATTACTTAGATCACCAATTGAGCTGCCCCCCTAGGACTAAGAAACACAACCTTTTGGAAAAGTCAAGCGGATGTATTTTTTGAAGGGTATGGGTAAAAAATGACTAAGTTATAAAGGTGGTAAAAAGTGATTGTGCGGAGGTATGTACTGTATCACGAGGGCAATCGGTAAACAGCAGGGAATCTATGTGGACAGTGACAGCAGCAGAAACAAGGCTGACAACGGCAGCAAAACCAGTGCGTCAGTGGTTGTCAAGAGATGTATGGCGATGTACAGGGGTGATAGTGGCTTCCTTGAGGTGTACAGCTGTGTGATCATATGGCATAAATTTTCAGCGGCTGCAAGACTAGGATGGTGGCAGAATTCACAGCAGAGAATAGATCTGGTACAGTGGACGGCCACAATTTGTACATAATGGAAAAGCAACAGAATTCACAGCAGAGAATAGATCTGGTACAGTGGACAGCCACAATTTGTACACAATGGCAAGGCACTAACATGTATGGTTGGTAGCCATAATCTATACAAAGCAGCAAGGCAAAGATCTGTACAATTGGTGGCCATGATCTATACGGAATGGACAGTATGGCTGGGTTGTTATGGCTCTAATGCTAGTGTAGCAAACAAATCCTGCTTGTATATTGAAGATAGAATTATTTATATGTGTAAACATATTTATTGATAAATATTAGAATAATGCTATTTTAGTGTTTAATGCTCATCTATGATTGTAATTAGCAGTTTCTTGTTAGAAACTTGTTGTTTCTATATTCTTAGTAGAAACTTGTTCTTTCTGTAAATACAGTTGTATTGTTTATTGAGCTTTACCGCTCATTGTGAATCAATTCAATCTATTCATTGATTATGGTATCAAAGCTCGGGTAATTTTTTCGAAATAAATTTTTCATTGCTTGAAAAATTTCGTGCTTCATTTCAAAATTGCTCTCTACTGGATCAATACATTATTATAGCAGTAGGAACTTCAACTGTTGTTGTGCGTCACTGATAATTCTCTCTCTCTACGTTTGGTCATCGAATTGCCTGTTCGATCTGAGGGTACCTGTTTCTAGAATCTGGGAAATCTTCAACTACGGCAGCGCATTCTACTCCTTGGTGGGTGATACGTTTCTCTGCAGGTTTTCTTGGTGCGGTGTTGAAGCGGTTCATTTTTGCCTGTTTCATTTTGAAGAGCACTGCCACGAGGCCAGTGTTTACCGCGGCCCCCCTGTTCTTGTCGCTTATGCAGAGATTAAAGAACGTCAAGGTCACATCTTTCTTGCCGCGTGATTTGCCACCCTAGAGCAGCCCCACCAGCATCGGAATTGTGCCAGAGGCACCGATTTTGGTCTTGTTTTCGTCCAGCGTCGAGAGGCTGAACAGCGTGGCCGCGGCATTCTCATGAGCCGCCATCGTGTGCCCGTTGCACTCAGGCACTGACAAAGATTCGAGCTTCTCCGACAAAGCTCGTTCTTGAGCTTCCTAACCAAGCGCAGGCAGCATCTCTGGCTTCACAGACGGCACGCGGGTCCCAACTGAACCTCCTACCCCCAAATCCATTGCTCCCTGCCCTCGTCTTCTTCACTATGGAATTACCACAGCAAGCACTTTGAGCGCTTTAAGCTGAGCGAGGGTTAGACGAATATCTGTGCCATCATACACTACGGTTCCAACTGCGTGTGGGTTGCTGGAGCTCTCTGAGGCTGTGTTGGACAGCGTGTAGCAGTCGCATGGCTTAGTATGCAAACGGGTCACACCCCAAAAATTTTGAGCAGTGTATGATCTTTTTGTATGTGCGGGAGTGACATTTCTATATCTGTTAACAGCCACAAATGCGAGGTGCCAAATTGTTATTTTTGTTGTGTATTTCATGTGTTGGTTGGTAGTCTGAGGACCGTTGTATAGTTCTGTGCCAGCGTACTTAATTCTGGGGGATGTTTTCATTACCAAAGGCTGAAACGAAACATTGAAGGCCTCTATTGTCAATTTTATGGTTGTATGAGAAGGCAGTGAAGTCAATTCTAGTTTTATTTTTCCTGGCGGTCGATTCGGTATTTCCTGGCCAACACACCTGTCAAAATTTTCTGGGTGCATCATTTTATGTGCCTCGATTTTCGAGTCAGCAGATTTGAATTTTGTTTCCAGCACTCGTCAAATTTTGTCCAGAGTAGCCAGCATCTGCATTGAAATCTGTGCCAAATTCCTTTGTTGTTTTCCGTGTCTTGGGAAACATGCAGATGGCCTCGCAAACCAATCTGATGTTGGAGGGCAGTCAATGCTTTAATGGCACCAATTATAACATCTGGAAACAGAGAATGTTGACCATTTTTTAATATAGGCGTCTTGACCAGCTCGTTTTGGGCAAAGAGCTCCATCCTGGTACAATTGGTGCCGATCAAGATAAATTTGATGATCGAAATCGAGAGGCTGTTATGCTTCTCAAACTCTCTGCGACTGATGATCAGTTACCACAGATTCCTTCCGACAAGACAGCTGCCGAAATCTGGCAACATTTGAAGGAACTACATGAGACATTCGACAAGAGCAGAGCTTTCTTTCTAAAGAATGAGTTGTTCTCCATCATGATGGACGAACATATGTCTTTACAAGAACATCTTAACAAGATTAAAGACATTCGAGATCAGCTCGAAGCCATTGGTCGGACCATGGAGGAAGAAGATATGGTAGTCATCACTCTAAAAAGTCTACAGAAATCTTATGAACACTTCATATAAACACTCAACATTACCACCACTAATGTTGATCTGAAGTTTCCGGAGTTATGCACCAAACTCCTGTAGCAGGATCATTGGAAACAACAGTTTGGTAGTGGTGCTTCATCAGCCTCCTCAGAAAATGCTTTTGCTGCCAAATATCAATCCTCTCAGTCCTTTCAACAGAAAGGTTCTTCTCAGTTGTTTGATCCCGCTAAGAAAAAAAATGTGCAGTGTAATTACTGTCACAAGTTCGGCCACATGAAGAAAGATTGCCGACAGAGGATTGCTTCTGAACAGAAGAAACAGGGAGGGTCTCATCAGACAACGAATGTTGCAGAACATTCCAAGTAGAAGGAATCTGCCTTTTACGCCTTTATGGCTAAGAGGTCCTCAAATCATGCCCCGTCTTCTGCCTGGTACATTGACTCTGGTGCATCTCGTCATTTTTCTCATAGGCGTGACTGGTTTATTGACTTCTCACCTTTCAGTGATTCCGTGGTATTCGGCGGAGGTTAAGAGTACACAGTGGTTGGCAGAGGCACAGTTCGGATCCAATCTAGTGAGTGCACACTCATCTTCCCGAATGTGTACTATGGGAAGAGGGCACGCAAAGACATGGAGAAAGGGTTAAGGAAACTCACGTGGATAAGAGAGGCAGTCTAACGACAGAGAGATGAGATGGAACAGGCAGGTTAGGTAGCGTGAAAGGAATGAGGAGATCTGCAAAATGGTGGCCCAGAACTTCCACCTGAACCTCTAAAAAATTTTCCAGAAACCTTAATTAAATTTTTTAAATCGCTTTGCCTCAAATTTCTGAATGAAACCCTCACGAAAATTTCCAGATCTAAAAATAAATTTAAACCCTTGGACTGTGAAATTTGAATATGATCCCTGCCAAAACGATGCTGATGGACCCTCAGAGATCTGGATCTTACCCTCCAGGGCCTAGATCTGGACTCTGCACAGCTTTCAGCTTCAGATCTGCAGCTACAAGACAACAAGTAACACCCAAACAATATATACAATGACCCAAAAAACACTAAAACCTTGAAAACCAAAGTCAAAAAACTAAAATTAATTACAGATCTATGTACACAAATGGGAAATCTATCAGATCTAGGGAGTGTGAGTCCGACTCCGCTCCCAGATCTGATGACCTGAGGCTCTCAACAACCAGAGCTAACGATTTGGCACAAAAAAATTAAGTTTTTTGAATTTTTAAAGGAGTTACTGAAATCAAAACCCTCATGCATCACTCATAAAAATATCTTATGATAAGGCCGGGCTCAAATTCAAACTGGGCTCTTCAGAAAACACGGATCGGGAGTTCGTTGTTTCAACCGAGAACTTCCCCGAACGCCTGATGATCTAATAATCAAGGATTTTCCTGCGAAACTCAATTCAGCCATCAACATGGAGCGAGAGAACAATAATAAAATTCAGATCTAATAGAGATACCTGATATTATATTCAAAACCTAAATTATCATTCAAACCCCAGCGACTGAGCAAGATACATGTATTCAAATCACTCTTCAAAAGCTATTACTAATGGCAAAATAGAAATTACGCACAAAAATAATACATCTTACATCATTTTCATGAAGAGTAACACCAGCAAAAATTAACCCCAAAGTCTTTCTTTATTACTCATAAAAGATTACAAGAGAGATTTTCTCTTAGTACACGATCAAAAGATCGGATGATACTGACTGACAAATGACCTCTTATTTAAAGATAAATCTTCCAACGGCTAGTTCGAGTAATCCTTGTCAAAGTGATCTCGACAGTTGATGAGGATCAAAATTTATTTTAATCTCATCCGTCGAAATTTTAAATATTGAGGAAATTTCGAATTTTTCAATTAAATGCATTTTAATAAATTAAAAATTAAAATTTTGCATTAATTTCCTGAAAATTTTGACTTTGACTTAACCCCAGGGACCCAAGGCATAAAATTTAGCAAAATAATTAATTAACCTTAGTCCCTGGACCTGTTAAGATTTAATTTTTTAAAGGATCCACAAATTTTACCTCTAGAAAATTTAAATTTACCTAGGACCTAAGACCTATAAGGGGATAAATTATTTTTCTAACCCTCAAGACACTTTACATCATGATTTTTTACATTTTTTACATCTCAAGGGGGCAAAACCCATTTGCAAAAGACCCTCACAGACTACCCAGTTTTGCGACACAAATATAATCTAGCACATCAAGCAATTTGTAATAAAATAACCTAACCAAATAGTTAGGACTATTCTCAAATCACTTTTACATAGACTCGATCTAGAACACTAGGACTCCCCTAAGATCCCTGTGACAAAATCCATTCCGGCTTTGGGGTAAGGCTGAAGGAAAACTCTGTCGACCATCCGAGAATGGATCGGTGAGACAAAAAACCTCCTGGAATGTAGATCGTTACCAGAAAAGTAGGTTTCCCTAGGTGGTTACATACACGACACGGATCTGCTGAGATTATTTACATTATACACATGCACACTGGGTTTACATTATAAGATGATGATCAAGTTGATGATGATAGTTGGACGGCACAAACACATCGATTAGACACTATCCCTTTCGCGAAAAAGGGGGTGTACTGCTATGGGTCGTTGACACGTAGTGGTCAACATCTGGCTCTACTTGGGGACACATTGCTTCACTGGAGGAATGTGAGAATCCAAAATCTGCATCCATGCAACACACAACATAACATAAGTAGCGTCCATCCAAAAATCATCATATAACGTTAAGCACAGGAAATATATAAGCTCTTCATTTATTAACTAGTCTAATAACATGAAGAACACAAGTCTAACTACAAAATAAAATACTGAAATAACAGGGCATAAGGTTAGAAATACAATACAAAGATGCCCCATGGCATTAGATGCGTTCAATATGGTGCATACTGAGCATTTCCCTGCTTTCAGGCAAATCTGTTGACTGTTTCTCAGATGTGCCATGTCCAATCCTGCATATAGTAGGACTTTTTCTTATCCGAAAATCAAGCTGCTTACGGCCATCTGATGCATCAAATCGCTTTCTCATTCTCTTTCTCTTGCGTCTTTTCTTTGTGGCACGTTGTATCACTAATGACATGGAAAATTCTACTTCAAAACTCTCAGATGAAGTATGTAAGATATTTGTGACATGTCTTTCTTCATTTTGCATCTAATTTTTATTGTTTTCAATTTTATCTGGGTCACCTTTAATTAACCACTTTTCAATGGAACAAATGACCTCCTCATAATAAGATGAAGCTTGTTGCAGCAGATAAGGAGGCTTCTGATCTGTCGATTGCTCCTTGTTTCTTTCATCCTCTGACCGATGTCGAAATTTCTATACCTGTATTGTTATGGCATCCATCTGGCTAGAGTGTTCAACCTTCATAGCACTGACTTCCTTGGCATGGTCTTCCTCCATGCTCAATAACTTATTCTGAAGACATATCTAACTAGCTTCCATATCTTTTATTACTTTGTCATTCTTTGCTTTCATGCCCATGAAACAGCGTTGCATATAGTTTATCTCTTTCTTATGATTTGCTTGCATGGTAGCCAACTGATTATTATAATCGAATGTCATGATGGTCATTTCTTCATCCACAGTTAATAACTTGTTTTGCATAGAATTAATTTCCCTGTCATGATTAGCTTTCATGGTTTCCATCTCCTTATCTCGCTTTTCCAGGTGGGTGTATAGAGTTCTCATATCCTTGACGTAATCAATTACAAATTTTTCTAGATTAAGCTCCATAACTTTTTATCAGCCGCATTAGCGCTTCTATAATTTGCTTATCATTTTCCCTTTCATTGTCGACACTGATTTGACAACTTGTCCCTATTTTTTCACTGTCATGGAGTTGATCTACAACAGTGCAAGTGGATGGCACATTCTGATATGGAGAATTGTCTTGAAATCTTTCATCGACAGTTGAATCCTTCACAAAATCACTTTTATCTGTTGCATAATTTTAGGGGCACCATATTTATCTTTAAAGCATTGACGATGTCTTGTAAAGAAGCGGAAGAATCTTCAGGATAATTATTAAACCAATTCAAAGCATCACCCTCTAAAGAAAAGGCAAATAGACGCATTTTGACATCTTCATGATCATATTGGGGAGAACTACAATATATGAGCATTATACGAGTAAACCTGCATAAATGCCTTCTAACAGCGTCTGAATCACCACCTGAGAACAAAGACAACTTATGAATGGCCACTTTCAGAATATCATGGAGAACATCAGTAAAATGACACGGGGTAAACGAATAATCCATGATGAATAATGAGGGACCAAATGGATGATAGAGAGAGACCTATGCTCAAGGAAATCAAGAGATCCACAAGAAGCGAGCTTCGAGTAGAAACTCTTGTAGAAATGAAAGAAGTGAAGTCACCACTTGAACATGAATCTAACTCTAGGATCCAAAAGGCAACAAACAACCAGATATAAGGGGGGCTTCTTGTCTGAGAAATAATAAATGGAAGAAGTGGAGTCGCCACCCAAACAAGAAACGAACCGAAATGTCCAGGTGGTAAACATGCAGATGAAACGATTAATGAGTTGACAAAAGATAGGGCGGTGAAAAGATCAAATGATGCCAGGAAATGTTGTGCCTCTTGACAGGCTAATGAATGGCGGAAAATATGAGATGATTAAAATGATGTCGAAGAAACCAAGAAGTATCAGCTTTGCCGGCTCGAATGAGAGATGAGAAAGATGAAAGATGAATGTCGTGAGGACCAAGGACAGAAAAACTTATCTCCCCGGCAACGGCGCCAAAAATGTTGTCGTTTCCGGCTGAAATGAAAAGATGAGAAATGAGAAGAATGATGAGGAAATGTCGTTGAAATGTCGAGAATAAAATTTCCCCAACAACAGCGCCAAAAAATGTTGTCGCACAAAGTGTCTAGGCAGCGCGACAACGCTCAGAGTAAGGGCTGTCACTCTCGATCCTTACTCACTTCGTTTAGACTCTCTCCTACGCAATTCAAGGGGGCTAATCCCTAAAGTAAATGGACGAGAAAGCCTGTCGAACACGGGCTCTAGGAGATTTTAATGATGGAGAACTTGATGAATGAATCTTGATTAACTCAAGTTGATAAATTAAACACCAAAGTAAACATGACACGACCACAAGATAAAAAAAAATTATAGACCAGTGCCTTCGATATTTGAATTAGCCATCAATAAAACAAGTTATCCAGAACGATTTTCAATATGTGACGAAAAATGACAATCATAATAATCCATATAAATGTCGAACACTTTATCACGCAAGATATTCTAGATTTAAGACAATTATCGTTAATGACCAAGATCTAGATTCAATTAGCCTTTTCCAACAATCAATATGATTTATCGCACCTTGACCAGAGAAGAATCATAAAATTTAAAATTTATCATTTAACATCAGAAACACCAAAAAACTTTAATCTAGGCAATAAACATTAATGAAGTAAAACAAATCAACGGGTCAAAAATCGAAATTTTTAATGGGCCATAGACCACATTAAAAAATTTAACGTTTAAGCGGAAAACCCCTTAATTTGTTTCATTTTAAATCCTTAGTAACAAAAAAAAAAATTATTTTTTTTTATTTTTTAAAGATTTTTAAATGTTTTTATGACTTTTCAAAGTTTTATAATTTTTAAAAATTAATTTTTTTTATTTTTATTTTATTTAGATTTTTTAATTTTTTAATTTTTGAAATTTTAAAATAAAATAAAAATCATAGAAAAACGAAAATCTAAGGTACGACAAAACTAAACAAAGATTTAAATGAAAATGAACTAAACTAAATTGGACTAGACTAAAAAAAATAAAATAAAATAAAAATGATATCTAAACTAATGCACACATAAAATATTTAACGTAACCCTAACCTAACTTAAGAAAAGCGAATGCAGCTGCAGGTCAAAGGCAGTAGGAACTATGGCAGAGAGTGTGGAGAACGAGGGCAACAATGCGAGGGAGAAGATGGCCATGGGAGAGGAGAGACGAAGCTGAGAGATATGGATGGGAGCGATGAGGGAAAAGGGACTGCGAATCAGAACAAGAAGTGGCAACAGAAGGATGAATGGATGGGGCTTCGAGGGGCAATGTAAGAGGCAGCGTGCAACTAGAAGAAACCATGGGTGGCAGAACAGGATTCCGGATGGGTAGCGGAGGATGGGCTCCGGAGACAGGTTTTTTAACGCAAGTCAGCAATGGTGCAAAGGTTAAAGAAAAATGTGGGTTAGGGAAGAGGGCATGCAGAGACGTGGAGAAAGGGTTGAGGAAGCTCACGTGGACAAGAGAGGCAGTTTAACGACAGAGAGATGAGATGGAACAGGCAGGTTAGGCAGCGTGAAAGGAATGAGGAGATCTACAACATGGTGGCCTAGAACTTCCACCTGAACCTCTAAAAAGTTTTCCAGAAACCTTAATTAAACTTTTTAAATCGTTGTGTCTTAGATTTATGAATGAAACCCTCACGAAAATTTCTAGATCTAAAAATAAATTTAAACCCTTGGACTGTGAAATCTGGATATGATCTTTGCAAAACGATGCTAATGGACCCTCAGAGATCTGGATCTTACCCTCCAGGGCCTAGATCTGGACTCTGCACAGCTTTCAGCTTCAGATCTGCAGCTACAGGACAACAAGGAACACCTAAACGATATATACAATAACCCAAAAAAACACTAAAACCCTGAAAACCAAAGTCGGAAAACTAAAATTAATTACAGATCTATGTACACAAATGGCAGATCTATCAGATCTAGGGAGTGTGAATCCGACTCCACTCCCAGATCTGATGATCTGAGGCTCTCAACAGCTAGATCTAACAATTTGGCACAAAAAAATTAAATTTTTTGAATTTTTAAAGGACATATTGAGCTCAAAACCCTCATGCATCACTCATAAAAATATCTTATGAGAAGCCCGGACTCAAATTCAAACTGGGCTCTTCAGAAAACACGGAACGAGAGTTGGTTGGTTTAGCCAAGAACTTCCCTGAATGCCCGATGATCTAATAATCAAGGATTTTCCTGCAAAACTCAATTCAGTCGTCAACATAGAACGAGAGAACAATAATAAAATTTAGATCTAATAGAGATACCTGTTATTATATTCAAAACCTAAATTATCATTCAAACCCCAGTGACTGAGCAAGATACCTGTACTCAAATCGCTCTTCAGAAGCTATTATTAATGGCAAAATAGAAATTACGCACGAAAATAATACATCTTACATCATTTCCATGAAGAGTAACACCAGCAGAAATTAACCCCAAAGTCTTTCTTAATTGCTCATAAAATATTACAAGAGAGCTTTCCACTTAGTACACGATCAAAATATCGGATGATACTGACTGACAAATGACCTCCTATTTAAAGATAAATCTTCCAATGACTATTTCGAGTGATCCTTGTCAAAGTGATCTCGACCGTTGATGAGGATCAAAATTCCTTTTAATCTCATCCGTCGAAATTTTAAATATTGAGGAAATTTCAAATTTTTCAATTAAATGCATTTTAATAAATTTAAAAATTAAAATTTTGCATTAATTTCCTCAAAATTTTGACTTTGACTTAACCCCAAGGACCCAAGGCATAAAATTTAGCAAAATAATTAATTAACCTTAGTCCCTGGACCTGTTAAGATTTAATTTTTTAAAGGATGAACGAATTTTACTTCTGGACAATTTAAATTTACCTAGAACCTAGGACCTATGAGGGGATAAATTATTTTTCTAACCCTCCAGACACTTTACATCATGATTTTTTACATTTTTTACATCTCAAGGGGGAAAACCCATTTCTGCGACACAAATATAATCTAGCAGATCAAGCAATTTGTAATAAAATAACCTAACCAAATAGTTAGGATTATTCCCAAATCACTTTTACATAGATTCAATCTAGAACACTAGGACTCCCCTAAGATCCCATTGCCAAAATCCATTTCAGCTTTGGGGTAAGGCTGAAGGAAAACTCTGTCGACCAGCCGAGAATAGATCGGTGAGACAAAAAACCTCCCGGAATGTAGATCGTTACCAGAAAAGTAGGTTTACCTAGGTGGTTACAAACACGACATGATTTGCTGAGATTATTTACATTATACACATGCAAACTGGGTTTACATTATACAATGATGATCAAGCTGATGATGATAGTTGGACGGCACGAACACATCGATTAGGCGCTATCCCTTTCGCGAAAAAGGGGGTGTACTGCTATGGGTCATTGACATGTAGTGGTCAACACTACCCAAATGTCAGATGAGCTCACCACCATGATTTTACGCTAGCCCAAAAAATTATTGCCACTGCTTTTGTAGGTGAAATGAGATGTTGGCCCTCAAATCTACTCCAAAAATTCTGCAAAATTAAATGTAGCCTCTCCACACCAACTCCAACAAAACCTAGAAGAATCTTATGGACCAAAGTGGTGGAAATGGTCTTGGGTAAATTCTGCCCTCCAACCATTTATGTTGCTAATTGTTGAATGGAACTAGGAATTCAGCAGAAAATTTTGTAAAATTAATCCTAGCCTCCTCTCACCAAACCCACAAAATCCCAGAAAGAGTTTGGGTTGAATCCACCGACCCCCGGTGACCCTCAACAAGTGTAAATTGCTCAATTTGGCCAGAAAATGCCCTATAGTTTAGATATTGTTGAATCTACTAATCCTAGCCTCCTCTCACCAAACCCACAAAGAATTTGGGTTGAATCCACCAACCCCCGGTGACCCCCAACAAGGGTAAATTGCTCAATTTGGCCAGAAAACGCCCTATAGTTTAGATACTGCTGAATTGGGCCCAAATATCCCTCCAAGAAATCCTCCCTAACTCTTGCAAATTTCTCCCCTCAATCACCAAGCAGATCCCAGCTTGAATGCTCCCCAAATTTTGAATCTTTGCAAGGGCACAAAAGTTGCCAGTTAACCCCTGCGCAGGCCCTAGAATAGATAAATTCGGTCCTCCCAAATGCAACACTCTCGGCCCTACAAATGACCAAGGAAAAACTCGTCCTCCTTATGGATAATTCTCTACAAATTCTCTAGCCAAAACTCCATTGTCTGCTAGCTTCTCTCAACCCCTTTGAATTTCCTTCTATGCCCTAAGAGAAGCACGCTCCATCTGGAAATAGTATGCAATGTAACTCCTAGAGAAGCCTTGAGATGGACTCCTCCTTACTCCCCTAGGGTAATACTCGAAGTTCACCGAAGGTAGAGGTGGAATTCCGCTTGGAATTCCTGGTGCTAAACAACACTTTTCTTCTTGTGCTAAACAACCCCAAGAGAAGATGAAAGGTGAAATGTAATAGTCAAAAGATGATTAGCAAATGAGTCCATCCTCCTTTTATAATTTCTCCCCATGCTTCTAGGCTACTTTTTAAATTATTATTTTATTAGTGGGGGCCATTTTCCACTAAGTGACTTTCGCCTCCATTTTAATAAAATAATAATTTGCCACCAATCTCCAATAAAATAATACTTGCCACCTTTCTCCAAAATAATATTTGCCCCCTTTACACAATATCACCAATATTAGGCAAAATTCCCATGCTCACAAAATTGGGATATTACAGTCCTCCCCGCCAAAAATTGCTTGCCCTCAAGCAATGCCAAAACAAGCGCCCCCCTCCCTGCTAATCACCAGTAATACCATGGTCCCAAATGTGCCACTAATTCAGCCCCGATCTCTACATTGTCTAATCATGAAGGAATCTTTCAACACCAGGATCTCAAGGCATCCTGATCAATGTGAAGCACCCCTTGCTCCACTCACCGTCCAGCCAAGTATAAGCTCCAGAAGCCCTCTACATACTATCAATAAGTAGAGCATCATGATAATGTAGGACTCTCTCCAAGTCTCCATTAAGCTGCCCTACCAAGTAGTCCACGTCATGCACACCAAGAGTAAACTCCTGAAGATACAGCCCAATCCCTGTGGGGACGAAGTCTCTCCCGCATGAGCTCCTCCTGATATCCTCCTGTTGACCAACCTACCATGTTGATGAAGTCCCCCACGCCATCAGCGAGTCACTGAAGCCCAATGGAAAATTTGAGTACTCTCCTCCTATAGCAGTCAACTCATCCCTAAAAGTCATTGAGTTGTCTAGTACTTGTTAGTTTTTGGTAGCATCGGAAGTGCTCTAGCCTTGAAAATTGGTGGAGAAACGAAGGCACATGAGTTCTAAAGAACCCAGAAACCATATGTGAAATTCCACCCAAATTGTATTTTATTAAAATAATTAATATTTTTAATGGAGTTCCTAAGTCTAAACATAGGGAAATTAAAATATTAATGGGTATTAATCAAATTTCAAAATATGGGTGAGAATGATCTAGAAGGCAGATCAAATCATATTTTAATCATAGCCGTGAATTAGTGACTTAATCTCGACTGTTGAAGACTCAAGAGGAAAAGTATAAAATGGAGGCTTAGGGTTCATTTGGAAATACACAGAGTGATTGAGGAAACCAATTTTCAGAGGTGAAAAATTCTCAGGAGGAAAATCGATTGGGGAGATCTTGCAGCTGAGGCGCAGAGAGAATCTGGGAGGAATTTTCGGAAAATACAGAACAAAGAGGCGGAGAGAGCTTGCAAAGAGGCAACTCAGTAGCCGGGGTAGCTGACGTTGGGCCAGTCTAGGCCCACGCAGTCCCGACATAGAGCCAAAAGGGCCAGCGCAAAGCAGAAAAGCTACCTGTCAAGCAAAATCTAGAACTGTCGGAACAACTGGAACTGTCGGGAACTGTCGGAACAACCGAAAGAGCTGACGTAGAGGGCAGAGAAGGTGATGCAGGGCTGATGCAGAGCCAACGCAAAAATAGTCGGGGTTAGCTAATCTTGTGCTGGATCAGCCAGAATTCTATCTGGTGAAGTGAGGTAAAACTCACTTAGATTTTCCACCAGGATTTTCTCTGTAAAGGATTGCTAGATGAGCATCCTAGATTGTATTCAAATATTTACTGCCAATAATAAGAATCTTCAAATCTGCTGCACCAGTTTTCCTACATTAGGTTTTTCCGAGGAGAATTGTCGAAAAACAAGTGTGTCAATGTGATTTTTCATATGCTAATGTTTCTCTTGTCGTTTAATTTTCAGTTCTAATTTGTGAAGTCTGCATCTGAATTTATTTTGGTATTTACTGAAGTACTGGTAAATAACTTATCATAAATAAGTAGGAGAAACAAATCAATTATTGCAGCAAATTTTCACAGTACTACGATGCTCGGGTCCCATGCTCGTCTCAGAAAAGCACCACCATGTTGTCGTTGCGCCACTCTGACTTGAATAGGTTGCCCATCATGTGCACACTGCAGCCTCCTCCCTTAAAACCTAGAGGCGAAATATCAACGAAGGCAAAGCTCATCCTGCCCAAATGTCTCTATGATGTCAATATCTACCCACCCACCACTAGTCTCAATCCAGAGCTGCAATTGAAGAAGTCTGCCTCGCCAAACAATGGAGGCCTCAGTGATCCCCCATGTGTCAAACCCAAAGTGAGCTAGATCACCCTCTGCTATGGTCTTACTCCTCACAAGATGGAATGGCCTGTCAACCAACTAAATCCCTAGATCCCCTAGCCAAACCTGTTGCGGCATAACTCTAACAATTGTTGGAATCTATCTGTTCCTCATCCCTAGTCCCTGCATGCAACCAATATATAGGCCCCATATATCATGAATTAATATGATGCATTCCAAACTGCCCTGTGTCTGCCACTATGTAGTACCAATGATTGTTGGAAGTCACATGTGCCAAATAACTACCACCTGAAGACAGCCAATAGATGGGTATCTGATACTCACAATCGACTCAGTGTATGTGGACCTGTCCTGCTCCTGCTTGTGAGAATTCGGAGACCCAAATCTCTACTGCAGCAAACTGATATTACTTCTACTACTTGTTAATTCATGCAAGTTATTTACTATGTTACATTGTAAATATCGAAGTAAATACGACTGCAACCTTCACTAACTAAATTATATGCGGAAACAAGAACTAAGCAAGAAGAAATAACCACACACAAAATTGACACCATTGTTTTTGGACAAATGTCCCCGGAAAAACCCAATGCGGGAAAACTAGTGCAGCAACTGAGGGTTTGTATTATTATGCAGTAGTTTATGAATACAATCTTTGGATGCCTTACTGGCTATCCAATAAAGAGAATCTGACTGGCAGAAAAATTAGTGAGAAATACCTCACACTATCACTGGAGATTCAATACTAATCCAAGCTCTGGATGGCAAGCCCCACACTACCTCTGCATCAGCCTACGCAGTTCAACATCACAGCTACTAGGCTCTACGTCAACATTCTTGCTGGTCAATTTGCCTTTGGAATTTCGAGTCTCTGCCCTTCCGGTCTCACACCTCGGCTTTTCGCTCTAAAACGCAACTCTACAGCGAATTTCGAATCTCCTCTCAAGCTCTGCGCTGCCTCTTTTGGATCTCTCTCTACCTCCTCTACAATGTATACCAAGATCAAGAAACTCTGCAACCGGAAAACTATCCCTACCCCTCACTGCAAGAAATCTCCTCGATGACCTCTCCTGCAACTACTGCGCTACTCTCTTGAGAAAATCAATTTATGATCTCTCACTTGATGTGTCTTCCAAATACCCATCAAGCCTCTTGTTATAATATTCTCGTTGATCAATCAACGGCCCAGATTAGATTCTAATCAATGGCTTAGATCATCTTGGCTTGATCCTCATCTTCTTCTAGTAGATTCATACCCAATTTAATTAATACACTTTAATTATTTTAATTTCCTAAGTTTAGACTTAGGCATCCATTAAAAATAATTAATAATTTTAATTAAACCTCTTCTGGGTGGAATTTCCTAAAACGATTTCTATGAATTCTGGAATACATGTGTCCTAGTCTCCCTGCAAATTTGAGGCTTAGAGCACATCCGATGCTACCAGAAATCAACACTCCCTCTTAGCGAGGAATGTGCTCTAGTAATGCAACCTACTAAAGCATCACCTTGACTCTGTAACATCTCCCTCTGCGTTGTTGATCTCTGACATCACTACCCATCAACTATTGCACAAATGTTGCATTTGTGGTGTTGCTAAGTCTACATGTATCTACCAACTGCATCTGCACTGCAACTCCCTCTCATCTGTTGCTATTGCAACTAACAAACCATCCAAAATACTAAACCAAAGGTGTTCAACGTGATGCATTTGTTGTTGGAATTCTGACTGTTGCTAGTCTTTGCACTGACCCTCTGAAGTCTTTGTGTTCCTACTGATTCTGCATTGCTGCCAACTCTACTCTACGTGTTAGGATATTCCGACACATAGGAAATAGTTAAGTATAACTTGGTCTAATGTAGAGTTAGGCAAAGTGTGTTTCTTTACTATGTACATTTGTAACTTACAATCTGACGGTCACGATATGTTCTAGACATGAAGTGATCTAACGGTTCATTCTCTCTTCGGTATTACCGACACTTGATTCGTGGCTTAACACCTGATTGGTCCATGATCTCTATTTAAATATCATGGAGGGTCATTTGTAGGGTAACCATTCATGAGAGAAACTTATGTGAATTTTCTTTCTTTTATTAATAAATTGCATGAAGTCGCCGTGTTGGCTCAGGCCGTGGATTGTTTCCCTCTTTGAGAATTTTAACCACGTCAAAAATACTAATGTATTGATCTATGCTCTGTTTGTGAGCATTGTCCTTTGGTGTTCTATCTGAGGAACTTACCCTGTAAATTCCTACATGGTATCAGAGCTATTTGAGGGTCGCATCCGTTGGTGATCCAAATCGGAAATCGGTACAACTGCATCCGGCTGTCGTTTCCTAGATCTATTGTTTCTAACCGCTTTCAAGCCGAGAAGACTGTTCTATTGTGTTAGGAGCATCTATTCTAGTGAGGAAACCCTTTCGTTTCACGCGAAAAGGTTTCTGGTAGCCCTAGCTACGTCATTTTTAAGATCTGGAGGTATACAGTCTTTATTTGCGGTTCTAGTTATCTGTCTCTTTGTTTATTTCGGTTTATTTCTCTCTTTTTTTATTACCGGATCTATAGTACCTTTCATTTCTGTGTACGTTCTTTGCCCTGCGACTCTATGCGATTTGGGCAAATCAGAAACAAAAAAGAAGGATTTTTCTCATGCATATGCTCTTTTCCGCCGTGCTTTAGTGTGATCTCAGAAAATCATAAACATTGAGTTAAATATTTAGTTTCTGGCAAAGCTAACTTCAAGCCATAAGGTTTGGTTTTTTTTTGTATGTCCGTGTTGGGTTGTGTGGTTTTTTGTTTTGCAAGCAAAAAGAGATTTTTCAAGTAAGCACGCACCCAAACACTTCAATGACTAAAAAACAAAAACCTTCCTCTTTTCCAAAAATTACTAACCTTTTAAACTAGCTCACTTGGTCCAAAGTTGCATTATGATAATAGAGGTCTTGGGTTCAAGTCTTTCTTTTTTGTTTAGTTACTTTTTCAAAAAGCACATGTAACTTATGTTTTAAAGTTACTTTATGTAAAAGTGTTCTCGTCCGTTATAAAAAGTGAGTCACTTATAATTCTAAAGTCTCTTTATCATTTATTTAAGTTACAATTTAGTGGGTAGCTCATAAAGTACCATTATAAAAGTGACTTTTACTTATTTATAAAAGTGAGTCACATAAAATCATTTTTTCTTAAAGTGAGCTAATTAGATTAAGTTTGGAAGGGACGGACCTTTTTTTAAAATATAACATTATCATTCACTTCCACACATTCACGCACTTTGTCGGCATCTTCAACAACTTTTCTTCAAAAAGCCATAACTTCTTCATCCAGAAGTCGTTTTTAGAGCCGTTTTTTTTGTAATCGGCCTAATTTTTTGAGATCTTTCCATTGGAACACTTAGTTTCAGCATCTACAGCTTCAAATTCTGTTAAAATGGAAAGTCCATGCCAAGTTATTCTTGACAACACCAACTACTTCCAATGGTGGTCCTACATTGTAGATTTACTTAGAAGTAAAGGTCTTTACGGAATAGCCTCAAGCCAAGAAACTAAACCCAAAGATGAAGATAAGGCTGCCAAATGAGAAAATAGGCAAGATCAAACATGTGAGTTGATAGGGATGTCTATTTCTCCAGACCTTAGATTCCATATTGCAGAACTTGATACCCCCAACGAAGCAATGAAACAGCTCACTAAAGTTTTTGGAATTAAAAATGAAATTAGAGCCCATCAACTCGAAAATGAGTTGCTTACGTTGGACCCCAATAATTTTTCTTCCATTGAAGATTTTTGTCCAAGTTCAAGACCCTTAGACTTCTCTTGGAAGGTGTTAAGGTTAAGAAAGAAGATGTAGCCTTATCTATTCCATTCTTACTAAGTTGGAACCAGCCTACTCTGTGTTTGTTTCCACCTTCCATTCTACTAGATAAGCCTTCATTTCTCAAGGACAAGACTACAAGTCCCCCTCTTTTGATGCCTTTTGTGATTCTTTAATAAGAGAACAAGAAAAACTTTTACATCTTGGTCTTCTTAATCTTGGAAACTCTTCTAAGAAAGCATTAGCCACCTAGCAACAACTAAATTCAAAGAATCCTAAGAAGCAATATCCTAAAAAGAATGGTCCTAAACCAAACAAGGGTCCTAAGCAAGTCCAGTCTCAAAATGAAAAATTATTTCATCAAAATGATAAGGCAAATAAAAACAAAGGGAAGAAGACTAATAGACATTGCCACTTTTGTAATCGAGATGGCCACTTAGAATCCAAATGCTTTAAGAAGATGGAAGCCTTGGAAGTAGCAATGAAGAAGCATAACATCCATTTGAAGCACTCTTCAACTTCAACTTCATCTTCAGGAATAGCACTTTCTGCATGTGGTTGTCAAGCATCTCGTTCTGGTTATGCACTAAATGTATCTTCTTCTTTTCATTCTCATGAGTGGCTCATTGATTCTGAAGCTTCTTATCACATGGCCAAAAACAAAGCCATATTTTCTTCTTTAAATGATTGTTGTAACGACCCATTTAATAGAAGTCTAAACTTTAAAAATGAATATAAGTAAATTTTATAATAAATATAAAGTTGAAACTTTATAATATATAAAGTTTAAATTCATAAAAAAAATTAAAGTATATAATAAATAAATAAACATAAAATAAACTTTATAATAAATATAAAAGAATTGAGTTATATAAAAATAGGACATAAAATTTCATAAAGGTGATTAAATGATAAAACAATGAAACCTCATGCACGGTCGACAGCAACCAAAACCGATCAGAAGGATAATATCTAAGGAGATCATGCATGCAGGAAGGTGTCCGAAGGAGAAATAGCGGTGGCCGTAGGCTGGAAGGTGGCCACCACCAAGCTTGATATATAAAAACCATTGGACTGAGCCGAGAGGGGGGGGGGGGGAACACAGAGGAGGACAGAGGGCAGAGAAAGATCAAGAACGAGAGCTTTGATTGACCTGAGGTTCTGGGCACGGGGGCAGTAAGCTTCACAGAAGCTCGCTGGATTGGCTGGGCGGAATTGGTTTCCCAGTAATCGAATCGGCTTCAACAGGAGAACAGGAGCAGACAGCAGATCAGTCGACAGCAGTTCAGGTAGGTTTTCATTATTTATTTCGGTTCTTGTATTTCAGTTTTCTTGTCTTTACAATTGTAACACCAAAAATATATATGTTGGTGATGGTAGATCTCTTAGTATTGTAGGGACTGGAACTATTCATCTAGACAATGGTCAATTTAATGATGTATTATGAGTTCCAACCTTATCTTGCAACCTTCTATCTGTATATCAAATAACTCATTCAAGTGAAGGTAAAATCGTTGAATTTTCACCTCATGATGTTGTAGTTAAGGACCTAAGAGATCCTAGACAGATTTTAGCTACTGGCATTGTTGATGATTCTACAAGGTTGTATAATTTTAACAACTTTGGGTCATCAACACTTCCCTCCATATTTGTTGCTCATAATGATGAAGTGAGCAAACTTTGGCATGAGCGATTTGGTCACTTAAACTATCGCTCCCTTCAAAATCTATGTAAAGAAAATATGGTGACAAGTCTTCCTA
>APFE030951701.1:0-16653 GCA_000404065.3 Pinus taeda | reverse complement strand
CACATATAATTTATTAAGAATAATAAATTCAAAATATAAGTTCTGCTCATCGAATTAAGACTATTTTTATATGGATTTTACACCTCTCAGAAAGAGGAATCCAACAAAAATATTAGCCTCTTAATCTGAGCATCAGAACATGGAGTTTGGACCTAGTTGTCCAAATTTAACAATGTGGCATGTCTGCAGTCATACATCTATGATCTATCTATCTTAGCCTTGAATTTGACAATGCAGACACAAAGATGAACATCAAATTCTTGAAGCTAACAATCTCAACTTTTTTGCAATGCTAAAAGTTAAAACGCTGCAAAAAAATATTCCTGGAAGAATTTGAAAGACCACTGCTTCAAGAATATGTATGCTGTCTCAACTGTCCCCTCCCTCTATATGTTGTGAGCCTGTGTGCACTGTGCATGTGAATGTAAATTAATAATAACAGTGTGATACACCTGTGAGGCTGTGACCTATATTATGGTGTCCTGGAATAGTTTTCAAGACTATGAAATCTCCTTCCTTCCCTTAAGCTCTAACCAGGGTTATCATAAAATACTGGGAAGAACATAATCATAAAATAATAATGGCTTAGATATTGTGATAGCCTGATAGGGATGATAAACCATTAGGGACCGGTTAAAGATTATAAGTCTATAACCCTGAGTGAATAAAATTAATGGAGGCCGAGGAATATTAGAATGAAAAACTAAACAAAAGAGAAGTTAATGGGACAATCCCATTAACGTAATACAAGGTTCGGCAAAGCTTGATACTATAATAGACTTGAATACAAACACATAGAAAAACTTTAAATGACCACATGAGCCTAAATGACTGAAAACTAAAAGAACCCTCTAATGTTTTGATATTAAGAATTTACTTCTAGTTTAGCTAGTAGGGAAAATTTTATAGTCAAAGAAGGGCGGATCAATTATCCAGACTGACGCTACACCCCTTGGAAAAATCAAATCCCCAATAAAGCACAATGCAGGTAATACCCACTATACATACGCATGTGCTACAGTACACAAATAAGTTAATAACACGTACTCAGTGCAATTTATAAGATAATAACGTGATAGAAGTTAGATATCTCATAGAATCACACGAATGCAAATTACAATCCAAGGTGGAGAGATATGAGAGACACAATTGATAAAATTGCACAGCAGGCTTGGCTCTCCTGCTATATGATTTATTAAAACAGAGTTAAGGTATGATTGTGCTTTGGATAAGATGTGCAAGCGCAGAGAAGGAAATGCATTGGTTTGATACTTATCAACGAATATAAGACCTCTATTAATAGGAAATAAAAACGGAAAACCCATGCATAAACATTTTATAAACAGAAAATAAATTGCAGTGGCAAGAAAACGCATTGAGCGAGACTCGAGAGCATACAAAATCTGATGATACTTCGGGTGCTGCATGCACATTGGTGCCACGATGCATGCAGCGTCGGTGGTCTGGACTCTACGTGCAGCATCGTGCCACGGTCCAATGCTCAAAGCCCCAACTTCCAAGCGGCAAGCCTCGGCCGAGCTCACACTGCGTCACGCGTGCCCAAACGTCTGGACTCTGCAAACTTGATGAGCCCCAAAAATGGATAATTATATGGGCTTATTCAACCTCCTAATTCGACTTAATCCACCATTCTCATTAGTTTATTGCATGTTTTTTATTATATTTATGCTAATAGAGTGAATTGGGTTAGTCATTATGCCAACAAGTCTAATGGGTGCTTTGTGCAGTGTTTTGGTCACGATATGGAGACAAAATCAAAGGTTTAAATGAGCACTTGGCAGCCAAATTTGTGGAGAGGATTTTTAGGAAGGATGTCCCCTTCATTTATTGGTCCCTCTACCTCGATTCTCCACATTCAACTCAGAGTTCAAAGGCACCACATCAATATATCACAAGGGCAGCCAAGCAGTTCAAGAAAGGACTGCTGTTACTACAAGTTTTAGGTAGCCAAGTCACCTAAGTTTACGAGGAACTGTTGGGTTCCTCCTTTGTTTAAAATAAGAAGGGCTTAGGGCTCATTTTTGGTTAAAGCCAGTAGTTAGTCATTTTGTTGCAAGAAAGTTATCTTGAGTTTGTAGTTCGATATTTTAGTCATTTTAGGCAGTTTAGTTAGCTCTGCATTTCAGCACATTTTCAAGTTTTCCTTGTGGACAGTTTTTGTAATGTAACTATTCTTTTGATCAATAAAGATGAATCCAGCTCTGCACCAGCTCTAAATCTCTCTTAGGAGGCTGTAGCTCTTGGGGTTGGGCCCATCTCAAGTGCCCAGTACTTCTTTTGTTTACTTTCGTGTGTCTTTGCTGCATTCCTAAAATAAAATCTGCTATTTAGATTTAATCTTGTTTTGTTATTTAGATTGCTTTTGATGATTAAAGTAGCTTTTCATGTTCAGATTTGTTTGATAAGTCAATAACAGGGAAAAAGCTCCAGAAAAAGGGCCAACAAACACCTTTGGTTTCACCTCTCCCTCATTGGATCAGGGGCTGGAATTGAAGTAACCGTGTTGTCCCAACAAAAACACTAGTTTGCTTTACCATGCAATCCTTAGTGTACTGTTTTATTTGCAGAAGTTAGTTATGTGTTCAGATCTCTAAAATGTTTTATTGCATAGTTGATATACATGGTTTTCTTTCAAAATAAAGATGTTGTTCATTCACTTTGTTGTTAGTTAGATTAGATTAGCTAGGACTTTGATTACTTGTAAGACTTTGTTGATTCAGTTGAATGTACACTGTGCAGAGCATCTCTACCACTCTTTCATCCACCTAAGCTTCATCAGATCCAACTGTTCCATCTCCTAGCTAGGTTCATCGTCTCACATCTGTCATTTTGCCTACGTAACCCTACCTTTCTGTGTAATCATTGTTTCAGCCTTCCTTGAGCCAATTCAGCCTTCTACACCTTCTCACCACTCCATCCACCAGTCCCTAGGCCACTTCAGACCCCTATCATACCTCCATATCTATTCATGCATCTTCCCTCACTCACCCATCCTCTGAAATCCACTTTTAAAACATCTTGTAGAAATTTCTGAACATCCTGTAGAAATCTCTGAACATCCTATAGAACCCCTGCAGACTTCCTGTAAAAGCTCACAAATGAGGTTTCTTGATAGCCAAACTTTGTGAAACCCTCTGGAAGGGTGTTAGGGACTCCTTAGACCCTCTCTTAACCTTCCCAACCTTTTCCAAGCATTTCTCCTCCTTGATCCACCCCTGCACAGTCAAAAACAGTGAAAGCACATGCATGATAATTTTGACAACTTATTCAAAAATACAAAATGATGTTTTTTTTCAGATGTTACTATAGAAGTAGCTTAGACACATGCATTTTACCTTCCTATAATTCAATGGCATCTCTTTTAGCATCTTGCATCAGTAGGACTAGCTGGTAGAATTAGGGTTTGTTAGGGTTTGCGTTTCTTTTTGGCTTTCAGTTTCTTTCCGCAAGTAGATTAACTTCCTTTGAGTTAGCTTTCATCCATCAGTTAAAATGCTTCTCTTAAGAGCTCATAGAAGTTGGCTTAAGCTCCTAGCGGACTTGTGCCAGCTAACCAAGTGACAACTTCGGCAGGAGCTAGTACTTGTGCATACAGCATCGTCGCTTCCAAGTTTGTTACGAACTACCGGGTTGATAAAATTAAAGACGGGAGTCCCAGGAGTTGCAGCATTATTGCTGCAACACTGGGGCCCACCAGGGGGCGAAGCTTTGGTGGAGATGGACACAAGGTGGCCAAGACTTATGGAAGGCAATCTGGGAAAGGAAATATGAGGCAGCAGAGGAACCAGAAGACAAGATGAGAATTCAGACAGAGGTCAAAGGCTCCGCAATTTGGAACCTGGTGAGGAATAACAAAGAAATGATAAGAGAATATAGCTTTTGGGAGATAAGAGTAGGAGATAAAGCTAGGTTTTGGGAGAAATCCTGGCAACAACGAGAAAGGGTCATCCATAAGGAAGCCCTTCAAGTCATCCAAGCTTTCACCTCCCAGGCAGAGGGGGATGTTGTTGGCAAATTTTGGAAACCAGGTATAGGGAAATATTGGCGGAATTGGAAATAGAAGGAAGATTGGGTAGCGGCCCCTGACTCTGACAGATGGCAAGATTACTACAAAGAAATGGCATCCTGTAAAGTGGCGAGAAAAATAGGGCAAGACATCCTAAGATGGGGCATATGAATACAAGGAACCTTTTATATAGCAGAAGGGTATTACTTAAAAGCTAAATAGAATCAACAGGCAGAGACGAAGAAATGGAAAAAATTATGGAAAATAAAGCATTGGCCGAAAGTTTCTTTCTTTGTCTGGATTATGTTACATGGCAGGGTGCTTACCTGGGACCAACTACAGAGAAAAGGGAGGCAGGGACCATCACGATGCGCGCTCTGCAATGCACAAGAGGAGTCAATGGAACACTTGATGAATAGATGCACTGTCAGCAACACCCTTTGGGACAACCATTACAAGATGCTTGAGCGTCATCACAGAAATTACCAAAACTTCATCAATACCTTAGAAAACTGGCCGAGGAAACCTTACCAAAACCCGATGGTAAATCGTGCTTGGCTGCTATCTGTTGGGTTCCTGCTTTGGAACATCTGGAAGGCATGAAACAGTGTGATCTTCAAAGAAGAAAACAATACCCTGGCAAACATATGGGAACAAACAATCAGGAACACGAGAGAAACAATTTTAATGGAACGCTGGAAGGCTTCACAAATAGAGGCGAAGATCTTGCAGAGGCTAGAATTAACCTAGAGTATGATATGTAGTGACCGAAGAAAAGACCAAGTCAGAGAGGTGGCAAAAATTAAACAGTATAGGAACCCCCCACAGGGATTTGCAAAATTAAATTCCAATGGGGCAGCCAAAAACAACCCAGGAGACACAGGTATCGGGGGGGTCTTCAGGAATGACTGAGGAAAAACCTTGAGAATCTTTGCACTGGACTGCAGGAAGGAGACTAATAACGAAGAGGAACTTCACACGCTAAAGCGCGGCCTTGAAATTTCCATTCAGGTAAAGGTTAAGAGTCTCCAAATTGAAGGTGACTCTTAATTGGTGGTGGGTATGGTAAGGCAACTGCAACAGAAAAACCCAGTGGAAAAAATAAGTAAGAGTTGGAGAACAGCGTGGCTCATCGAATAAATAGGGAAGCTACTTACAAAAATAGATTATCTGATCCCCACCCATGTAAGATGCTCAGGCAATCAACCGGCAGACTGGTTAGCGAACTGGGGCAGTCCGAACAGGGGAAAGTTGATAGACAATGAAGGAATGGAGCTACTACTCCCAGAGGAGCGCGAACAATTACAACAACTCCTTGACGTTGATAAGGGTGGCCATGGAAATTCCGAGGAGAATGGCCAGGAAAAGCTAATACATGGCAGATGCAGGGAAAGATTATAGCGGGTGGGGATGGATAGTATAATCGTCAGAAAGGACGGGGGTGGTATAAGTGACGGAGCAGGGCAGCTGACGGGGCAGGGAAGGATAGGGTCACTTGACGGGGAAGAAAAGAGAATTGAGACGTCATTAAGAAATGAATTGGAGGGAGTGTGGGGAGTCGGGATAAGAGGCTGCCTACGGATGGAAAGTGGCATCAATGGTACAGAAAGGGTACGGCAGGAGCAGCCGGGAGAATGTAGTAGTTATGACAAGTAAAGGAGGCCAGACAGGTAGCGGCAAATCCCGAGGAAGGGACGCGGGGATGAGAGTAGGGAAATCAAATGGACAGGTGGAGGTAAGGATGGAAGGACAAAGGGGATTATACAAATAATGGCCTGAGGTGGCAGCAGGAGTTTCCATGTAGCATAGCACGAAGCAAGAAGGAATGACGAAAGGTGGCAGCAAGGCGCAACGACCAGCCCATAGCTCCGGTACCGGCGAGGAAAGGTGGTATGTATATTCACTTCCCTATCTTGCAGCTCTCGAGATAGTTAGAGGTAGAAACTTCTGTTCTTTCTTAGAGATGTCCAGGAAAAGGAAGTTGATAGCCAGTAGTAGGAAGGGAGGAGGCTATCCCGGAAATGGGAAGAAAAATCTTTACCCCAGCAGAGAAGATGATGTCCCAGGCAGAGAGAAACACGGACCTCGGAGGAGGGTAAAACCCAAGTCTAGGAATGACTGGAGGGTGGGGAGGGTCGCTAAGTCGGGAAAAGAAGGGTTCCCTGCTGGCCATAGGAACCATACCCATGTATGGTACCCTGGAAAACCCCGGAAGGCTAAGAGAAGAACTCCACTAGTTTATAGGTGGGAAAGTAGTTCACCCCATCAATCGGGGAGACAAGGTATGATGGCGTCGTACACAAAAAGCCACCAAGAGGGACAGCGAGGGAATTCCAGAGAAGTATATAGGTGTGTGAGGGTTAAGGGCCGACTTGCAAGGTAGGTCGTGGAGTGGCCGGGGACCTCGTGCCAGAGGAACAAGCGGGAACATCAATCTAATACAAGGGGGGTAAGTGAGTGGGTTGAAGCAGAATTTCGAATCAGAGTTACTGACTTGTGGTCTATTGTCGTGATAGGTAGGCAAGACACAATCAAAAAAAGGTTCCAGGATAACAACAAGATCGCTCTGAAGAAAGAGAAACAAGTTCGGACTCGGGAAGAAGGATCGAGCAGCGACCCGAAGCGGAGAGGAAGGCAACCAGAGTCAGAAAAAAGAATGTACATGATTAATGCTTATATGGCCAAGAATTCCCCTGAAGTTCGAGAACAAATAAATGGTTGGAAACGAGAGTTGAGATCCATTAGCGCGAACAAGGAGATTCCCTTAGGGTAATGGGAGGATTTGGTTCCAGACCCAGGAAACACCAGGAGCCGCAACTCACTGTTTAACAAGTCGATCCAACATTATTGGATTATGAAGCACGTGGTAGCTCGTGCTATGGAAATGAACCAGGCAGTCTGGGAGGAAGAAGAGGAGGAAAGAAAGCAAAGAGAGGAGCAGCTAAGGAGCCAGACAATGGAAGAACTAAAAAATTTAAAGTCCATACTCCTGAAAGAAATAACAGTCGTCCAAATACAGGCAGCGAGCAATAATTTGATGCTGGGAAAAATGGAACAAATGTTGCAAGAAATGAAATGGGTTCTGGAGCAGAAGAATGTGAATCCAGGGTCAAGTGCCATGGCGCCCGCCCCGGTTAACTCGTCGGACAAGGAATGATGAAGTTGGGTTCTTGGATAGTTTTGTTTAATTTTTTTTTAGAAATGAACTGTGTCTAGTTGTTCTGTTATAGACTAGTAGATAGAATTGTTAGTAGTATTGGAAAGCACAGATATGACAGTATCAAGGAGAAAAACATTTTCAAATTTTGGTCTGGGTATAATGCTGACAGGTGGCGGCGTGGTTTCCTGTGGGTAGGCTAGCCACCTGAACATAAGTTTGATGTAAGAATTTTTGTTATCGTAATATAGAAAGAAGTAATGCCTAAGTTCACAAAAAAATATATATATGAACACTAAGAATTGAATCTACTTAGTGATTTAATATTTAGTTGAATTTACTTAATATATCAATATTAAAGTAGAAATCTTATTTATCTTTAAAATAAAATAGGTAAAACATAATGTATAGTGGAAATAATTATTAAAGAAAATTATACCACTTAAAATGATTTGTCAAGGGACTTTCACTTTTATCAAATATCTTTGAAAATTAAATTATTAATATATTTACTTAAAAAGACATTCTTATATTCTTTATATAAAAAATAAATAAAAATAAAAAACTTTGATTTCAAGCTTTAGTGATTCATCTTATTCTTGAGATTATTTTTCCGGGTTAATCACATAATCAGTTTGGTTGGAAACGTTCACTGATCTCAAAAATAAATAAATTTAATTTAAAGATTTATTTACTAAAAAAATATTATATTTTGTATAAATGGTAAGTAAATACAAACACTTACACATGCTAAGAAAAATGTCATTGTCTAAACATGCTACAATTTTTAAGCTTTTGGCCAGAGTATGGCTAATTGTTTTTGGCCAAATAGTAATTTTTGTTGTTTAAAATGAGTTTTTGACTACATATATAGATTCAACACCTTGAAAAAACCATATCCAAGGTGCTTTTGTTTTGGAGGTTCTTGTTGTTTATTATATCCTCTTGGCACAAAAACTCTTGCAAATCCTAGGTTCTTAATGGCATGTTGTATTCTTTTATGGTTATGTGCGCTTGATGGATGCTTCTACTCTTGTTTGTATGGAGTAATGGTTATTTTTTAAGACGTTGATTATAATTGTTTGGATAATGATTTTAAGTTCTTGTTGGATATTATTTTCCTGTTCACAATCTTTGAACGAGTGTTATGTGGTTTCAGTTATCACGAATTTCTAATTTAGTTGGTTCTATGTTTTGATGGTATAGATAGATTGAGATTTCTTGTAGCTTTGATCTTTATTGAACATAATGAGCATATTTTTTCTCTAATGTCTATTTGATATAGGTGATATTGGTTTTATCGGTTCATTTGTATTTCTGACTAGAAATGATATTGATGCTTTAATGTCTATTTGAAATGGGTGATACTGGTTTTATGGGTTCGTTTGTATTTCTGAGAGGTTTGGAAATGATATTGATGTAATTTTTTGTTTTGATAATGAATACAAAGCACAATAATTTACACAAAAAAGCACCTTAAAAACCCTTTGGAGCACTTGGATTACAAAGAGTTTATAAGGTAACTCAAAATGACACACTTAACGAAAAAGAGAGTTGGAATGAGAAAGGCGATGGGAAACTAGGGTTAGGGTTTGGGATCAGGCGACCCCAGGCAGACCTACTCTTGGTCAGGGTGCAGGGGATCCCGTACCCACATGCGGAATCACACACCAATACAACGACAGTTTAAATAAGGGCAGAAGTCGTTGAGATCAGGCTAGTCTGAGAGGAAAATGAATGAAGCGAGCGGGGGGTGGAGAGATCCCCTCCTACAAGGAGATCACAACAGGGGAGTCAAGTCGAATCGGTGCAAATGGCGAATCTGGGAATCGAAGCAAGGACGCACCGATGATGGGAGTAGTATGGCAAGCTAGGAAGGGGAACAAATGTTTATCGAGGGCAACAAAAAAAACCTAGGTTCGTAGTTCCAAATAATAAATTAGAGGAGTATAGAGGATATATGAAAGACCATGCACTTATTTGCAAGTTTGTAGGAACATGGTCGTCTGAGAAATATTTGATGAAATGGATACAACAGAAGTGGAAACCCAAAGGGCATATAGATCTTAAACTGGGGGCAAAAGGTTTTTCCACAGTAATATTTGCTAATCTGGAGGATAAGGAGAGGATATTTGAAGAAGGCCCATACTTCTTCAACAATGCAGGGCTATTCATGAGGCAATGGGAAGAATGTTATAATCCGGAAAAAGAAAAAATGTTAGCAGCACCAGCTTGGGTCAGACTATTTGGGCTGCCGATAGAATTTTTGGATCCAGAGATTTTAGAAGGTATTGGGAACTCAATCAGGACCTTTGTGAAGGTGGAAAAAACCACCAAGAGAGGCAGATATACATCATATGCTAGGATTTGCGTCTACATGAATATCACAAAACCACTGCCGAATAATATTGAAATAGAATATCATGTTGAAGTCTGGCAATAGCCAGTCGATTATGAACACATTCCTTTCAGGTGCAGACGGTGCCACGAGTATGGCCATTTGTTTAAAAATTGTCCGATGAATGAAGTCAACACACCAATAAATCAGGGGGATGAAAAGAGAAGCATAGAGCAGGAGAGAAAGACATATGAAGGAAACAAGGGAGGGTTTATAGAAGTACAGAGAAGAAGAAGACCCCAAAAAGGAAAAACCAAACTAAACCCCTCTTATCCAGAAGGCAATCAGAAAACTCAGAATCAGTTCGAGGTCCTACGAGAATTAGAAATGGAAGCAGAACGGGAAGAAGAGGAAGATGAAATAGGAGAGATCCAGAAAGAAAATAAAAAAGAAAATAAGAAACCAAATAAGATGGAATTGAAAAAAGAGGGAGAGAAGGGAGATCGGGCTCAAGAACAGATCCAAATGGAAATAGATTCTCAATAGGAACAAGAAGGAGAGGAGGAACAGGTCATGAGGAAACTTCTACAGGAATAGAAGCATCGGGACAAACAGTTCATACCAGATGATCAGAAACAACTCTATAAAGATATGTTCCAAAGATACAAAGAAAAACGAGGGATATGGATAGCGAAGCAACAAGAACAACTTGGAACACAAGGAGATCAGAATACAGAAATAGGAATCACGGGGAAGGGTGGAAGGAAAAGAGGAAGGAGACCTATGAGTGAGACCATTCAGATGGTAGGAGATATGTTGGTGAATTCAGGAAAAGTTGTACCATTGTCGGAGGTTTTCCAACAACCCCTCAAACTATTGAAATGATTATTACAACCTGGAATATTAGAGGGTTGAATAGTAAGGGAAAACAAAGATATCTGAAAGAGAGACTCAAAAGAGATAAACCAAATATAATGCTAATCCAAGAAACCAAATTACGAGAAAGAAAACTAAAGGAAGTGATGAGAAATTTTAAGACGCATTATGAGATCATTGGTCAAGATGTGGTAGGTAGTGTAGGAGGAGTAGCAATCCTCTGGAACCCAGAGGAAGTCCAATTTGAAGACTAGACTAGCATACCACGCATACTCTCAAGAAGATTCAGAATTCTAGGTTCTCAAGAATGGATCCTCTTATCTAATGTATATGGACCCCACATACAGAGTGATTGTAGGGTTTTCTTTCAGAACATGGCAGCAATGTGATCCTTGTATCCAGCTTCGCCTTGGATAGTGAGAGGAGATTTCAATATGCTAAAATCAATAAACGAAAAAAAGGGTGGACTCAGAAGAACAAAGGCAGACATGGAAGCCTTCGGAGATTGGATAGTAGAATAAAGGCTTGTGGACATACAAACAACAAACGGGATCTATACATGGAATAACAGAAGGGGAGGTAGACACCAGATCGCTTCCAGACTAGATAGATTTCTAATGTTGGAACAGATCATAAATTGGGACATTTTCATTGAAGCTGTGATTCTTCCTAGGATGGGATCGGACCATTGGCCGGTTAAAGTAGAACTAGACATTAAAACAAGCCCTAAGAGAAAGCCCTTTAGGTTCGAAGCCTTCTGGCTCAAGGATAAAAATTTCATGAGTAAAGTAGAAGATTGGTGGAAACAAATTAGTCAGAAAGGAAGAAACAGAATGTAGACATTTCAGATGAAACTAAAAGAACTGAAAGGAAACATCAAGAAATGGAATAAGGAGGAATTTGGACATATAATCAAAGATCAGCAGCTTCTAGAGCAGAATATGAAGCAAATCCAACAAGAAATAATTAATACAGGTAGAAGTGAGGAGCTAGCCAGAGAGGAAGGGATCCTGATAGGACAATTGGAAGAGAGATGGAAATAAGAAGAGATTTTGTGGAGGTAAAAATCCAAGGTAAATTGGTTAAGAGAAGGGGAACGAAATACAAAGTTTTTCCACCAAGCAATGATTCAAATAAGGCAAAGAAATAGAAACTTCTCTATTAAAGATGAAGCAAGGACAAGAGTTACACAGCATGAGGAAATAGAACAAGTCTTGATGAAGCATTTCAAGGATCTTCTCACGGAACCTAATGTAGACCGTGGAGAAGCTATTGAAAGAATATGTAGAGATATTTCGACTAGGATCACTAGAGAACAAAAGCTTGCCCTGATGAGGGAAGCTACTCTGGAGGAAGTAGAGGAGGTAGTAAAAGGGATGAAAAAGAATAAAGCCCCAGGCCCTGATGGATTCACGGTGGAATTCTATCAAGAAATATGGGACTTCTTGGGCCAAGACATACTGGATGTTGTGGAAGAATCAAGAAGGAACCAGAAGGTAAGTACAAGCCTAAACTCAACCCTCTTATCTCTAATGCCGAAAGAAACTAAGTTTGAAGTTCCCCAGGGCTTTAGACCCATTGCCCTCTGTAATGTCATATATAAGATAATAGCTACCTTAATGGCTAAAAGACTCAAGCCTATCTTATCTAGCATTATTTCCCCGGAACAAACAGACTTCGTGGAAGGTCGGAAAATCCTCGATGGACTGGTGGTCTCCCAAGAAGTAGTGCACTCTTTGAAAGTTAAAAAGGAAGTAGGTATGATGATCAAAGTTGACCTCTCAAAAGCTTATGACCGTCTGAATTGGAAGTATTTGAAAGAAGTTTTAAGGGCTTTTGGCTTCTACAATAGATGGGTCGAATGGATTTCTACCATGATCTCCTCAACCAATTTCTCCATACTTGTGAATGTAACCCCCTCCTAGCCTTTTAAAGCATCTAGAGGACTTCGACAAGGGGATCCTTTGTCGCCTTTCTTGTTCAGCATAACTGTAGAAGGCCTAGGTTACATCAGAAAAGAAGTAAAAGAAAGAAAGCTCAAGGGAATACAAATATGGGGTAACAACCTTCCTATTACTCATCAGCAATTTGTAGACAACATTATGTTGTTTTGTAATGTGTCTCTCAGAGAAGCCCACAGAATCAAAGCAATTTTAGACCTTTTTATGACAACTTTAGGTACCCAAATCAACAATGACAAGTCCTGCACTTATTTTTTCAACACTGTTGGAAATATCAAAAAAAAAATTAACAAGAACTCTAGCATTTCGATAAGGAGAACTCCCAACAAGATATCTAGGAACGCAGTTAGTCCTGAATCCCCTAAGGGTGTCAAATTGGCAACAAACCATTGAGAAAATTTCTAGGAAACTAGCTAACTGGTCTTTCGGAACTTTGAACTTGGCGAGCAAAGTTGTTTTAGTTAAGGCAGTCCTTCAATCGATTCCAATATATCAACTATCAGCAATGGCTACCCCTAAAGGAGTGTGTACAAAGATGGCATAAATCTTCAAAAAAATCATATGGGGGGCTCCGAAGGATCAAAGGAAATGGTCTTTAGTATCATGGAAGGATTTAGTGAAAAGAAAGACAGAGGGAGGATTAGGACTTAGAGATCCCTATATCCTGAATCAAGCAATGGGTGCTAAGTTGTGGTGGCACTGGATCAGAGGAGGAAATGATCTATGGAAAAGAATATGGACAAAAAAATATAATATGCCTACAAAACCAGAGGAAATATTAAGAATAAGGGATACATCGAAAGGGTCGACAATCTAGAATTTAGCTAGTCTAAACAAAGAAATAATAACTCGACATGCTTTCTGGGAAATCAGGGATGGCAGCTCAGCCAGGTTTTGGGAGGAGGCCTGGAAGTAAAGAGAAATACTGAATGGACTGCAAGCCCTATCGGATATATGCCAAAAAACAAATGAGAGGGGAATGAATTTGGTAAGGGACTTCTAGAAAATGGGGAGCCAAGATGAAGTCTGGAGAATCTAGAAGAATCTGGAAGAATGGATGGATCAAGTCGATGGAGAACAAAGGGATTCATACCAAAAGGAAATGCAGACAAGGAGAATACCTATAAGATCTGGACCGGACATTCTGAGATGGGGACACACAATAAAAGGAAAATTTTCAATTAAAGAAGCTTATCATCTTTTAATTCCCAAAGAACCAGAGGATACGACAATAAATTGGAAACAAATATGGAATAGAAATTGGTGGCCGTAAGTGGCACACTTCCTTTGGTTGGTAAGCAAAGGTCGTATCCTGACCTGGGACCAACTCCAAAAGAGAGGCATACACGGTCCCCCTAGATGTATTCTATGCAAACAAGAACAGGAAACGCAAGAACACCTCCTAAACTCATGTAAAGAAACTCAACAACAATGGGAAGAGGTCAGGATGCTCTTTGGAAAAACCCACAGAGATCAACTGAGCATTAAAAACACTATTAAAATATGGGGAGGAGGACATTTTACGAGCTCGGTAGTAAGACGAGCTTGGAGCCTAGCAGTAGGGATGAATATGTGGATGATCTGGAAAGAAAGAAATAGAAGAATTTTCCAAAACAAAGAGATGACAAAAGACCAAATCTGGGGAAAAACCTTGAGCCACATTCGTGAGACTATTCTTGCGGATACTTGGAATGGAGAAGACTGGGAAACAACGGCGGAAGAAGATCATATTTTAAGGAAGCTAAACCTGCATCAAGGGATGGTGGCCCCACAGATGTGGAAAGAACCCAGGACAGGATATAATGGCACCATGCACTTCTCCCACCCCATGGCTGGATTCATAAAGTTAAACTTTGATGGAGCCTCTAAAGGAAACCCAAGCCCAGCAGGGATTGGAGGTCTTTTTAGGGACGATCAAGGCAGGACAAAATGGACTTACTTAGATAATGGAGGCACTATGAGTAACAATGAAGCTGAATTGATGGCAGTACATCAAGGATTAAAGATAGCAATCAAAAATGGATATAATAACCTGGAAGTGGAAGGGGATTCCCTAATGGTCATACAAATACTCAAAAAACTTAACAATGGGACCCCATGGGACAAAGTTACGCAGAGTTGGAGAACGGCCAGTCTAACCCAAGAACTGGAAAGTATCCTAAGAAGATTTGAATATATTATCATTAAGCATGTTAGAAGAGAGGCTACAGAGCAGCAGATTATCTTGCGAACTGGGGTTTCTAGGAATAGGGAAGGAAAATGCATAATATATGGACTATGCATTCAAAGGACTTAGAATTAGAATAGCTAAGAACGATTCTAAACCAAGATAATCATGAAGACACGACTCAAAGGCAATAGAGACAGATGGCTCCCGATCGGGATGTGGAATAAGGTAGGTGAGGGTGGCAGGAGTGATTATGATCACGGAAGGACAGACGGACGTAACCACGAGTACGAAGCCAAAACAATGAGTAGCAGGATGGCGCAAGTCTCAAGAAATTGGAGTGGGGAAGGTGGAATGCAGAAGATTAGTAGTAGTGGCGGCGGTAGTGGAAGAGTGAGAAGGTTGGTGAAGAGGAATTATATGAAGGTGGCGAAGTATAGAAGAAGGGGTAATCTAAGCGGGACAAAGGAGGAGCAGAGCACAGTGCAGCGAGGAGGAGCCATCAAGGAGGTTAGCGATTCTGGGTATGTTAAAGTTGAGATCCCTGCATTCCTTTTCTCTGTCTTAGTAGGTAAAATGGACAAATTAATATTTGTGAAGCCCCTGAGGAAGAAAAAGGCTGGAGTGAGATCACCCTTCACTCAGCGATACATTGTGAGGGGCAATTGGGTCAGAATCGGGGGGGGGGAGGGGATTCTCGATGAATGGGGGAATTGTAATTGGGAGCACAGTCCGGGGAGAAACTTGGGAGACTATGTCAAACAATCCACTGTAAAAGCAGAGGGGAAGTCTGAAAGAGGGGATTCGAAAATCATGTCCTTAGCCCAACAATTGATCTGCATGACAGAGGGTCTTATACGCCTCCTGTATCCTGGAAATGATGAACAATGTCAAACCCAAAAAAAGGGTGGTGACTGTAGCAGAAGTAGAGGAACAACCATAGAGAAAATTGTAGTGGAAGACATTGATGAGAAACTTAAAAATCTGACCCCTGTGATTGATAACTGTCAACAGGAGAAGGTAGAAAACAGGATGGCGCACCCAGGTCGTGGCAGAGGATGTGGAGGCCGTGGGTGACTAAGGCAAGGGAATCAGGAGATCCGTCCAACAGGTTCCCCAAGTAACCAAAGAAGAGGGAGAAGGTCCACCTTGACAGCAGCGTAGGAAGTGGCAAGAGCGAATCGAGAAGGTACGAGTGAAGACATTCGCCAAATCATTCAAGACATGGAAACCAATGTATTGGAGGAATAGTCTGAATTAGAGAGGGAAGAATCGGTTGAAATGATTAGAGATCTGGGGAATATGCGGGGAAGGTTGACTCTGTATAGGCAGTCTCTACATATCTACTGGGTATTAAAGCACCTCCTGGCAAAGGCTCTGGAAATGGTGGAGATTGCAAATGCCATACCAAATATGCATAAAGAAATGAAAAACTTCCAGGTTATCATGATCAAGCAAAACAACAAATTGGAGGAGATGCATCAGCTGCTGTCTCAGATAGATCACGCAAACCCAAGTAAGGATGAACAAATGGATGCTCCCATGGACATGGACCAGAATACAGGCATCAGGAAGGAATGATTCTCTTGAGTCCCTTAAGCATTTTTCTGTGAACCTTTTATTTTCATAGTTTTATGCATGACAGTAGCTTAATGGGTAGTTTCAATTGTATTGTGCATATAGCCAGAATGGAAGGACTCATTAAATTCGGTTTTTTGGAATGCTTATAGCAAACTAAGGTGGCCAACAAACCTGGCTTCCCTTCGGGGCAGGTTGAGACCACCAAAACGATGTATCTGGTCTCGTTGGTTTTTATAAATAGAAAAGAAAGGCACTACCTATACTTACAACAACAACAAAAAAGAGTTTATAAGCAAAATTTATAATTCCAAAATTTAGATAAATTAAATTAGAAAATATTCCCAAAAATTTTTCAAAACTTCAAAAAAAAATCATAATTTTAAATTAAAATTTTAACCTTTAAAATACTAAAAACAAATAAAAATACAATATTAAAATATTAAAATACTTATTAAACTCGTGATAGGCAAAATATATTGTAATTACACTTGGTCAAATAAATTTGATTTTTTAATTAGTTGATTGAAATAAAATATTTGAACTATA
>APFE030951693.1:16039-40390 GCA_000404065.3 Pinus taeda | reverse complement strand
TTAATTGCCAGGATTTTTAACCACGCTACTTACATTGTGATCTCAGCCAATCCGGATTCTCTACCCGGCTTTTATTGTAATTTTTTAAGATTTCACTTTCACATATTTCTAAAATGATATCCAATTAAAAAGTTAAAATAAATTTGGATATAAAATATATTTAAAAATTAATTGGACTACACGCTCTAGCCCGGATGGCTGGATACAATGAACTTTTCAAGTTCAATGAATTTGGCTGGTCGTATCAGTTTCATCAAACCTCGGCATTGATTATCTATCTATCCTTTGAGGACTATTGTTTATATTGTCTTTTTTTGTGTGGGAATATGAGAATATTTAAAGATGTTTGATGGTTATTGTTTATTTATTTATTTTTATTTTTTTGGAAATTTGAGAATATTCAAAGATGTTTTTCTGAGATTTTTTGTAGTTTAATATAAATATATGTCAAATCTAAATGTTTAACATTTAATAAATTTAATCATAGTTTAATGTAAGTAGATGTCTAGTATAAGTGTTTAACATTTAATAAATTTAATTTAATGTCGATGTAGACTTAGTATAGGGATAGATGTATAGGCATAAATGTAACATTTAACATAAATATTTAATATTTATATATAGACTTAATTAAAAAATAATAAAATGTTAAAAATAATAACGAACTAAGTATGTTGGAGATGTATTATAAAAATTTAAATCTTCACTCAATTAATAATAAAATGTTAAAAATAATAGAAATAATAAAATTCAATTTTTTATGTTGTAATTTTGTTTTGCACAACGCTTTAGCCCCTCCAACAAGAAAAATTCATAAATAATTATAAGTTATATTGGTCATGCTCAATTAATAATGGTTGATAGACAAATCATCCTATGGTCTTGCTTTGACAATAATTAATAAATTGAGATTTGAAGTAGATAAAGAAATAATGGTGGGAAGTAACTCCTCTTACATTTTATTCCTGTCCCTTTTTTATGCAAAGATTGAAGTAACTTCTATTACATCTTATTCCTATCTATTTTTTATGTAAAGACTGGTTAAATTATGGTGAGAAGTAATTGATGGTACATATGTTATTTACTCAAGTATAGTTATTTTTAAGTATTTTATTTTTGGATGGTTTTCTTGGGAAGTTTAAGAATAAAAAATCACTACACAAATAATAATGATTCCATAACCATATTTAAATCTAATTAATAAGAACATAAATATTTAATACTACAAGGGAGAGAGAGGGAGAGAGGAGAGGAGGGAAGACAAAGAGAAGGAGAGGAGAGAGAGGGAGAGAAAGGGAAGAAAGAGGGGGAGACATAGAGATGGAGTGGGAGAGGGGGGCGGAAAGAGAAGGAAAGAGGGAGGTAGATAATGATAGAGTTGGAGGGTAGAAAGAGAGATGGGGGGCAAACACAAGGAGGTGGGAAAGAGAGGGAGAGAGAGGAGTTGAGAGAGAGAATGAGAGAGGGAGGGAAAAAGTAGAGCAGGAGGGAAGAGAGAGAGAGGAGAGAAGGAGATATGGATCTAGTTTAAATATGGTATCTATGTATATAAAAACCAACCTAGATCCATCTTAACCCTGGATCTATCAAGCACGAAGAGGGATCAAATCTCTTGGCACTTTAAAAGAGGTTTGTATCTCATGAGATTTGATCCCAAAAGAGACTTAATCCCTCTTGGCGCTCGATAGATTCGGGGTTAAGATGCCCATATCACAAAGGAGGAAATGGTGGAGTGATTAATAAATGTATTCATCACAAAATTTGAAAACAAATTAACAATAAATTGTTTATTGACTTAACCTGAAAATGAACCACTCTAAATAATTCAAAACAAGTGATTAATTTTTTTTGTAATTTTACGAAAAATTTCTCAATATTCCATAATATTATCAATTCCAAATAATAAATTATTTTATTATTATTTTTTTTAATTCATAACTTAATAATTTATTATTATTATTTTTTAATTCATAACTTAAATAATTTAAGTAAAACTAATGTAAAAAATAATTTACTAAAAAATAACAACTAAATGTGTTACACCCCAATAAGCAAAAGTTAACCGTTGACTCTTTTACTCGCCCGGACAATGATGCGAACCAACAGTTCAGTTACATTCATAAAAGACAGACGCAACTATACACAAAGTTGAGGTGAGGATGATAAGAAATAGCCATGGATTGTTTCATGCATGGAAATAAATGTTTTTTAATAATAAATTTAAGGGGAGTGTGAGACAAGTTTAATAAAACAACATGAGTCACACAGTGGAGACACCTTCCTTTTTGGTCATATAGTAAAATATACTTTTAATTTTTTATAAAATTGAGGTGGCGTAATAACGAAATAGCCAACTATTCCATGTAAGAAAATAACATTAAGGGGAGTGCGAGACAACGTGAGTCACTCACACATTCGTGACACGCTGCAGATATGACATCGCTGTGGACCCAACCTTGTTGGCCACATTGTAAATGATAAAATTCATGACTTGATTATGCGAATGTTACACCTTCATACTACTTGTTATCTCTTTTCATACCGTACATTTGCAAAACTGTTGAGTTTGTCAATTTTTTTTGTATGTACGTTCTAATTCGACGCTATGTTACCACTCCTAATGTGAACGCTTTGTAATAGGGTTATCATAATTTTAATTTAAATTATTAATAATTATTAAATTGATAGTAGAGATTTAATGTGCACAAAATATTTTAAAATGTTTTTAGTAACATGTACAAATTAAGAGTTAAGATTATTTTAAAAGTAGTTATATTCTTTTTGTTTTTCTAATTAAATTGATTAATCTAAAAAAAAGCATATGAACCAATGTCACATGAAATGAGTTATGGTTTTTTTCGCTTGTGGTATTGATAAGTGATGGTATTGGCACATGATATCTTAATAAAGCTTATTCACAAGTTAAAAATCCTCATAATCAAATGGGATTAAATCTGGAGAGTTAACAATCTTGTTACATTTTTTTAAAATGTATAGAGGGAAGAGAGAAGGCTAACCACTTCGATGCCACCCCAAGCATTAAAGAGGGGGATATCATGGCCAACCAACCCCATGGTCTCACACATGTTCATGAGTTATAATGACTCAAAGCATTAACTAGAAACATGTGTGACCGCCTCATCTTCTCGATGTTGCTGGTGGTGCTCTATAATTATGTAGAGCATTTGTTATACCATCGAGCTGCTTGTGGGATTTTTGTTCCCTTGTGTTCACAATTGTGGTATGTTAATTAAGGAAATCCTAGCCCTTCCTGGTATGGTCTACCATTACTCATTTTATATAGCTAGTTGGACACCTTGTAAACCTCAACCGCCTGCGACGGTGAATACAATTGGTTTGTGCACTCACTAGTGGGAAGGTCAATACTAGTATTCTTTTGGGGTATTCTATAATGTGTCTCCTCCAAGTTCGCTGGTAATATTTTTGACCTACAACCCTTATGGTATCGTAGTTGTAGTGTTGACAAATTGGTTTTGACCCTTTGGCTAGGGATGATGACTTATTGTATCTTGTGGGGAGGTTACCTGTCATTTCTCCAACTCAAGGAGGGCTCTCTATTGCATAATTATACTCCCAGAAAATCCTTGTGGTACCCTTAGATCTAGTTGTACTTAACACCCCCATAATATTTTTGACCTACAACCCTTATGGTATTGTAGTTGTAGTGTTGTGGTTTTGGATTTTTAGTTCAACAAATTGGTTTTGACCCTTTGGCTAGGGATGATGACTTATTGTATCTTGTGGGGAGGTTACCTGTCATTTCTCCAACTCAAGGAGGGCTCTCTATTGCATAAATATATTCCCAAAAAATCCTTGTGGTACCCTTAGATCTAGTTGTACTTAACACCCCCATACATGAAGCTCTTCACCCTACATGCTTTAGGTAGGTCCCCTCTTGGCCTTCAATCCCCTACCCTTCTCATATCTTCCAGGTCTCCTCTAACTAAGAACTTACCTCTCACTATTACCATGTCACAGAGATGCATTCACCAAAGGCATAACTCTAGCAGTTGAGGCCCCACTAGTAGGCCTTGGGCCTAGTCTCAAGCTCAATTTGCAGTGTATCTTTACCATTCATCCACCCCCCTCCTGATGAAAATTTAGGATGAAATCGATTTACTTATAGCTCGGGAAGTTAGTGACAGGAATGCCCACTTTAAATAAGAGATTCAAGTCTATGTTTCTTATTAGGTTCCAAATCCTAGACACACTAGGGGTTGCAAGAATCAATGCTTCCATTCCATAACTTTATATTAGAAAACAAAAATTCTAGTTCATGTCATCCAAGAAAAGTAGGAAGACCATAATGAAATCATGATTCACCTCAATGATATCGAACCCAAAAGAATATGTGTTCTTTTTTAGTTGGCTTCGAAACCTAGTTGGCACATATAGAGACACATATTTGATGTAGGAGACATAACTCACTAGGTTTGAGCATATAGGATCCTACCCCTCTTCCAAGGATGGATGAAATCCTAGGTTCACTATAATTTTATGCTTATGTTTTATGAATTTCATTTTATAGTTTCCTATGTTTTACACTTGTGGTTTGTTTGTTATACCCACTTGTTATTTTGTAATTCCTAGAATGATATTTCTAAACATCTAACATGGAATAGATTTGGTTATGTAATAGTTCTAATCTGGGTAATTTTGATAGATAGAACTTTGTAATATCTTTACTATCATTGGTATGGTTTCCCTTGTGGTAGAAGAAGAACTCTGCAATTCTTGCTTCCAAAGGATTTCCTCTTGCTTCTGGCATTCCTTCAATTTTGTAAGTGTGTGGGATTCGTCCTAAATTAAGTGTTTTGATCTCCCTTGAAAGATGGCCTCGTATTGGATTCACTCCATTTGATCCTCTAGCTTATGTTTTCCTACAATATATTGCCAAAGTTTTCCTTATTCCATACTTTGAGCTAGGCCTTGATGTGCTTTAGGTTTCTTTGAAAATGATACATAGTTGTGTCCTCCATATCAGCCAATTCTTCCCACCAAGTTATAATATTGGATTAGAAGTATGGATATTAGAGCTAGAATATTTCAACGTAGAAAGGTATGTTCCCAGGGTAGGATTTGATTTCAATATTGAGATTAATTGATCAATGGTCTAAACCATGATTGGGTAGGATGGAGAATTCCATGAAAATATCCATGGCCATTATTGATTCAGAAATAATGAAGTGATTGAGTTTTGAAGCAATTTGATGTGAGTCTCCACTATAGTTGTTCCAAGTGTAAATTCCATTTATGGTGTCAAGGTCCACTAGATGGGAGAAATCCATAACTTCCGAAAACTGGAGTGATTCGACTTCAAGCTTTCTAATGCCTCCATTCTTTTCCTCAAGGGATTTCAACTTTATTCAATCAAGTTGAAATCCCCTCCTAGAATCCATGGAGAAGGAGAAAGGAGCATGTTGATTTTATTAGTTAAGTGGAGAAAGTGGAATTTGTCTTTAGGAAAGGAGGGACCATAGACATTTGAGAGAAGACAACTATTTGTTGAGCTAATGAGTTGTAATTGTATAGTTAGAATTCAACGAGGAAAACGATTGATTAAAGAAACTTCTTGTGAAGTTTAATATGATGGATAGGCCTCTAGATTGACCTTGAGCATAAAGGGATACTAATTAGTAGCTACAACCCCATTTTTTTGTCATTTTGTTGATAACTTCACTAGACTATTTAGTTTCTTGAAGCATCATAAAGGTTGGATGCTTTGAGAACAAATTTTATTTAATAATCCTTTGTTTGTCTTTACAATTAAGGCCTTTGATATTCCAGGAGATGATATTCATGGGGGAGGGAGGAGATGATATGAGCTAGTATTGCGAAATCAAATTTGGATCCTTGTCTTTCTGGGCATTGGTGATGCTTGAGAGTTTTAAGGTGTCCATATCTATTTCCTCGTTCATCGTACTATGGAGGTAGGATTTACTTTTGGCTTTAATTTTTTTAAGGGATTATGGATCGAGGGTTTATAGGGTTGAGCTTAAGGATCAAATCTAGGATCAGGGGGGGCATAAGAATCTTACATATCGAATTCTAAGAGAGGGGAGGTGGCAGTGCAATCAAACATCTTAAGAGAGGAGAGGGGATCAAAACTATTCCTTGTGGGTGAGAATTTTCTAGAGACATGACACAATGATTTTGGGGCCACGACAATGGTTCCCAAGCTTGCAAAATCCATCTAAATTAGTGGCTTGGGATGATTCCACAATAGGATTGGATACTAGTAGAGGAAAATTCCTATAAAGGTGGCCATACCCTTGGAATCTTCCCTAGCAAAATGAGATATGCTTGTAGTCTAGGGTTTGCTTCTAGAGCTCATCTTGATAATGAATATCAATTGATTCTAGTAGATGTTCTGAAATGTTCATGTATAAACAAATGAAAGCATAGGAAATATGCCTGGCCTATTTGGTGGTTCATGAGGCTTTGAAAAAGTGTTTGAGGACTATACCAGTACAAGCAATGTCTCTTCATCCTACAATTCTCGTGGCAAGAGTAAATTAAGATCCAGACTAGGGTTGTTGTGAAATATTATTTGTTTGGGGAGAAATATTTTGGTCTAGAACTTGAGATATATACCTGCAAAGTTGAAGAATTATGGGAAATTTTTAAAAACTCACATGTGGTATTCTATTCTAGTGAAAATGATCATGAAAAATCCTTTGGCGTCTATTTTTAGCTTTATTTTCCCTTGGGGTTCCATTTATGTTGGATCGATAGGAGAGAGATTTTTCCGAGGGATAAATTTCTACGAAATTTCCAATTAATGCATGATCTTGTGTGTATTGTATGTAGGCTTTAATTCAGCTAGATTGAACCTCAAATTTAGGATTTGTTGTTGTTTTTAAAAGGAAGCTCCTTGGAAATATTTTCTATATGAGACATGTGATGGTAGGGTTTTCTAATGATCATCCTGGGTTTCTGAATAGAGGAGCTGAGGTTGGAGGAGGGTTGCTTAGAGAAATTATAGTTGGTAGCAACCCTGCTATAGGAGGGAGCTCCTATCCTTGATACAAAACTGACAGTGGTAGGTAGAGGGGTTAGCTACAACATGAACAATGATGACAATTGATGAGCCCCAGTATTGCAACAATAATGTTGTAGATCTTGAGGCTACCAACTTAAATTATCAACCCAAGGTTTTACAAACTTAAGAGGTGTCAGCACTATATGTGAAAAATGAAATGTGTCCTTCTTTCATTGATTTGATGGAACAAAATTAATGTCATGAAATCCAAGCCTAAAATAATTCCAAAAATGGAAATGTTAGTCTATTTTGCAAAAAGGAAACTTAATTACTTTTTCAAAGAGGAAATCCCAGTTACTTTTGCAAAAAAGAAAGGCTATTCTACTTTTCATGAATGTAAATGCTAATATTACTTGCAGAAATATAGAGATTAACCTATTTACAGAGTGTAAATGGTACATCAAAAGGAAGCCTAGTATATGCAATAGAAATAACAATGTTGGAAATGTAAACCATAAATTAAGATGTATGAAACAAAATGAAATAATTATTCAATCACTACATTCAAGAGAGATTTTTCCAACAAAGTTCATAAGGTGCTTCATAAAGTAATCATCATTATGCTCTTCAAGTCGTGAATCTATCTACTAACCATAATTACAGAGGTGAATTGCAATGGAAAAGAGGAAATGCTCAAGAGGTTTTTTGTCTTACTCAATCATGGTTTTAGAGCCCAGGGGTCGTTATTCAAGCCTAAGAAGCAAAAACCAAGCTTTTGGAACTAATATGGTCAAGTTTACAGGTGCTACATGAGTGCTACAGGAGTGGCAGGATTACTACAAGAGAGAGATAACTTGCCAAATACCCAAGTAAATCAAATGAAAATGAGATGGATTTTTTTTTATTAAGTAGGATTTCCTAGGACTCTATTTCAAGTGGAATCACTCCAAAATACCCATGTTAACACGTGCTAAAACATAGCAGAAAATTACTACTCTAAAAATGGAAATTCAAGAACTAGTGAGTTAGTTAACCTACCAAATTCATAACCTAATCAAGTGAAATTTATATGGGGTAAATTTTTTTATTAACTTGAATTTTTTTATGGCCTAATATAAGTATAATAAAATCAAATGAATCTCATTAAAACATTCTAAAAAATAGCAGAAAATTACTATTATTTTTCTACAAGGGACTTCTAGAAATTCTAGATTTATGAACTAGTAAACTAATCCAAGTATCTCAATGATGAATATGACTTTTCAAAGTTGTTCTAAGGATTCATCATGCTTATGAATCTGTAAATAACCTTAAAAAAAACTCACTTCAATCATTTAACCAATATGACCTACAATAAAAGAAGCATGAATAGTAAATGTAGAAATAAGAGATGCAAGTGAAAAAGACATTCAAAGGAAATAAAGAAATTGTACAAGAGGGTTATGAGGCTCCTTGTATGGAAAATTCCAAGGAATATCAGAGTCCCATGAAGCAAACCAATACTTAGAAGCTAAAAATGGCACCAAAATTCACTATTTGAATAAATCCAAGTACTTCCCTCCTAGAAATGAAAGTGGAGTTGCTAAATAACAAGGTTTCTCCACAAGAAGACTAAGAAATACATCCCTCTAGAGGAAAATTCGAATTGGTACTTATATAAAGTGACGAGGAAGAATTATCCTTGAAAGGAGGATGCTTTCCCCTCCAAAATCCCTCAAAAATTGGATCGATTCCCAACACTAGGAATCTTCATTAAATGACAGGGAACACATTCCTCGATTTTCTCAATCAATAAAGCTACATAATTTGTCAATAATTTCCTGATATTTTTTTAATTTATTATCCAATATTGGTCCATCCTATAGTAGGGATAAAGTCCCTATATTATCTCATTCATAATTTACTCAATTTTCTCTCAATATTCTGCAAAATAAATAATATTAGGCACAAATATGCAATTATCTCTAAACCTTCCTAATGAACATATTAAAGGTAAAAATATGTGATCTAATGCAAAAATAGAGGCTTAATGTGTTGAAGGATGGTAATATAGGCCTTAATTTGTGTCTAATTTGGAGGTTGATCATACCCACTTACTAAAAGTGTTGCTCATCCTCTGAGCAACTTAGTGACCCAACTGTGCCTCATTCATGGGCCTAGTGGTCTGCTTAACATCCAAAGTTACCTCAAAAGGAATTTTGGCACTATTTTCTTGATCCATCCTCTTCCTCTTCTTCTCCATCTTCTTCTTCTATAGATCCATCTTTTTTCCCAAGTTTTAACTAGGTTTGTGCTTGTCTTAAGAAAAGTCTCCCTGTCTATGTCCACAAAGTTTTCCCATGATACAAGTTTTCAAAACATATATGATAATTGACATCCTTGATGAGTATATGGAATCTCTTCAATTGAAACCACCCCCCATGATTGTCACTATGATTTTCCAAAGTTTGGAAAACCAATACTCAAAATCTGCTACAGGGGTAAAAGAGCATTTTTATCCATACTGGTTAGAGGAAGGAAAACTTCATACTCAACTCAAAAATAATTCCTTTTCCTTTTTAATATTTCTTAACTCAAAAGAAACATTCACATTCAGTTTTTATTCTCAAACTATTATCAACATTTTTTACAGGATGCATTGTTGAAGGAATGATAGGTTTTGTAGGTTTCATGTCCACAGATGGTAGAGAAACATGTGTACTTACCCTTCTCTATAGATGTCCCTCTTCAAATATAGGGTTTTGGTGACAAAGTTTCTCAAAATCAGGCTTTTTGCAGCATTCCTATAGCACTTTGTCTTATCACGTAGCAAATTTGTCCCTTCCTGTAGTAACTTTGTTTCTCTTGTAGCAGTTATTTTTCTCTTATAACAACTCACAAAATCTATCATATCTTGACCAAAATTGCACACCATGCCTAATTTTTTCTCTTACCTTTCTATAATATCTTCTAGGCCTTGGACACAAACTAGAAGAGATCAGAGACCTCTTGGAAAACATCCTTTTATCACTATGGTTTGAGATTTACTTTAACGGTGAATGCCTTCTTTCCTTTTGTTGCCTTCTTCTTCTCTTTTTTCCTTAAATGATTGACCAATGGCCTCTCGAGTTATCCATTCTACTATTTGTGTCACAGTAAGTTTGATTAGGTATTTCTTAGTGTTGAAGCCCCAAAATTCCATTGCAACAACATGGCAAATAACCACTTGGTCCGAACCTTGGAACCAGCTCCTTTTCCATTTGGTATGGTGGCTCCGACTAGGGATAATGGGACCAGTTTCCTAGAAAGAATTGATATGATGATGATGTTGGTTTGATATAAGGTATGATGGGTAATGATTTAACTAAAATGATCTATTTAAACAATAAAACATATGCATCTATATATCCTAACATTATTATACTATATACCCAGGAATAACTTAATTCACATGATCTACAAAGATATCTTAAAGCAAAGGGTAATAAAGATCATTCAATTGCTATAAGAGAAGAAATCGTTAATGATAATTATTTTGACTAAATAGTTAGGCAAAAGAATTGTGAAAATTATATCACATATATCAATTTCTCATGAATTCAATAAGGAATTATAGCTGTAACATTTAACAAAAGTGCTTTAATGTCAAACTATAACTCGGATTTCATACATAACACAATATAAGAAATATTACTTCTAATTCATAAACAAAACACAATCGTAAAGATAAAAGTACCATATATGAAAGGTCCTACTCATGAGGTCAACAATATTGATCTGCTTCTTTTCAACTAAATATACTCTAAGAGTACAAAAGTGCAAATTCAGTAGAGTATGTTTCAATCTCTAAGAAAATCAAGATCTTGTTTCAATTATCTCATCAAAATAGTCACAGAAATAGAGAAGTGCAATCCTTTACAAAGTGTTTTTGATAAAATTTTGGACCCTTCTCGAAATGCATGAGAGGGGTTTAAATAATACAAATTATGTATCAAAAATATATTATTACATAAAAAGTTGAGGAGGTTTCAAACAACCTTCCTCGGAATAAGTAAAAATAAAAACTAAAATAGAAAATAAAATGATGACAAGCTTCTTCAAATTGAATGGTCCTATTCAGCCATTTGATCCTTGACTTTGCAGATGTCTATCATGGTTTCACCTAGGGTGGTTGGCCAATTCTAGATCTCAATTTTCACGTGAATATAACATCAGTGACAGGTGGCACCATCTTTTGAGAAGAATTGGTTAAACAACGTAGAGTCATCCATTTACTGTGTGGTTTCACTAGAAACCACCAGTAGGTTTCCCAGTCAAGCTTAGACAGTTGTTTGATTGCCTTTGCATTTGTTTTGTCAGTCTCTTTCCACTATTTTTCTAACTATTTGATGTCTGGGAGAGCTTTTGGCCTACATTCTTTGATAAGATTGGCAACATGAAGGTTTTCATTCACCGCCTCAATTATATTGTTAGCTATACTAGCTGCTCTTGTTGTTGCCCTTTCTGTTTGCTTTAACTATATGTCCCAATCTACGAATAAGATATCCTTGTGGGACTCCTCAATCTTTGGTAGATCGACTTTTCTTCCTTCTTCAGATTCCTGCCAAGAAATAAAACCTGAAATCCTCTTTTTGATCTCTTTATATTCTAATCTTTGATTAACCATTTGATTGGTTAATTTATCAATTGTTTCACAATAGGGATTGATCAATGAGGTTCTTTGGCAGAAAATTTCTTTCTTTTGTGACAATAGAGAATTTAATTCAAGTGCCTCCTTAGTGAATTCATTTGTTTGAGGGTTGTCTTTGAATTTATCCATTATATTCTGCATTTGGTGAATCTGTGAGTTCTTCTTTGCAATGTCTGTTTGACGTTGTACTCTCATTTGCTCAAACTATTGTTGAAGTTGTGCCATCTACATTTCCACTTGCGTGTTGGTGCTCTGTATTTCCTGCTCAAGTTGTTGTTCAAGCAACTGAACTCTTTCTTCTTTTTCTTTAAGCAAAAGTTGAACTTCTCCTGCCTTATTAATTGTTGAAGTTGCATAGGCGCCTGCAAATTGTGATAGCTTTGTAAGATTGATGGATCAATGGGGGCGTCTTTCCATACTACCTCCTTTGATTCACTTCCAAGATTTGTTGCCATTGATATATCCAATTTTCTTTTCTTCCTTTGATTTTTATTATAACCTTCTGTGTTGGGTAGTACAATATGTCCATTGGTGGTATTTCCTCAATCTTTAAAATAATTTCTGAAGTTGGGTGTGCCGGGATGACTTCAATATCTTAAGTAGTTAAAACTTCTTGTATTGTTGTTTCTAGATTTATAACCTAGTGAGTGTGTTGTGGAGTCTGGAATCCAGAATTTTCTTCAAGGCTGGTCTCTGTTTGGATATTTTTATTAAATTTCTCCCATTCTTGTTCCAGATTGATGACTTCGATCTTTTCTGCTTGAACCTGTGAAGAGCCAGTCTCTATGTGTTCCTTAGCATAGGTCTTTTCAACCATTTATTCAACATTTTTCTTTGTGTCCATCTCAGGGTCTCCCTCAGGGCTTCCTTCCTTATTCTCATATTGGTGTTTAGAGTATTCTGAACCTTAAACTGACTTCTCTTGACTTTCCTCCAGGATTACGCTAGGAGTAGGTTCTCTTATTTGTTCAATCTTTAATAGGTCCAAAGGGACCTTTGTTAGCCTTCTATTTCTGTAGAGGTTGAAGCGGTTAAGGTCCACAGGGTCCAATTTTATTGGAGACCATATTAGGGTCATACTATCTGCCTGGCACAGTGGCCAGATTTAGGGCTGTGATGTTCCATATCTCTTTTACCACATGCCCATAATCATGTAATGCGAAAGAACCACATTGCAATGTGAAGGTCATCCAGATGGACTTCTTCTGTTCCTTAAGGGTTTTAGTTATACCACCCCCACTGTTTGGTAGGCAATCTCTCTTGCCAATAATTTATCCAGAACATAATATGGAAGAACATGCACAGTTGTAATACTCCCAAAAACTCTGATATAAGCAAATAGTTCCTCACCAAACCATCTTTCCACCGGCAAGATGTCTATCTTTGCTTCCTCCGATAGCCTAAGGGCTTTCTTATAAAAAATGGTATGGTAAATTGGCAACATAAAGCCATGGAAAATTTTATAAAAGTGGGAGCTAAGCTGTGATTCCCACAAAACTTTATGATAAAAATGGATGGGAGTAGGATCCTTTAAAGTCCATTTCCAGCCCATGTTTGGAAAATGTGAGCAAAAACATATAGCATCCATGACATAAGCACTCATGTAAAAGGGAGAGATAACCCAAGTGGAGACAATTCTATTACTCCTGTATTCTTTAATGGCCATAGCCAAATTATCTGGCAAAATATTACTCCAGTTCATGATTATAGCATTAACAACCACATCAATCAATGGAACCCATTCAATAGAAAACTTGTTGACATCATCTTTTCCAAATAGCCTACATAACATTGCAGCTACAAAATTTTGCGGGGTTGAAAGGGGTGCAATTAGGTACATACCGGTTATCTCCCACCTAAACATGTTGGAGCCAGACCTCCAATTCTGCATGACATCCATCAGGCCTTCATTTTCTTTGGAAAAATGCTCAATAAAGGCTTTATGATCATAGATCTTCTGTGGCTTTGGGAGATGGTACTTTTGGCATAAATTGTCTGGTTTAATTGACCCCATGACTTCATGCCTGGAATTTCTAAATGTTCTATTTGAAATGTCCACATTATCAATAATCCATCTTACCATATTCGTGTATGGCAAGATTTTCATCCTTGCAGCTATCCTGTGCAGGAAAGAACATGCTGCTTCAAAATAGGAAGCATCTGAACTTTCCTCGGCATCTGTTGTTGCTTTGGTTTCCATGGCCTCCCATGTTGTTTTCATGCCATCCTTATTGCATGTGGTATCAGAGAAGAGTGGAAGCATGTCTAAATCCTCAGATGAAGTAGCCTTTGCAGTATTTTTTCCTTTTTTAGCCATTTTTGCGAGCACTGTCTTCTTCGAAATTTCCCTGAAATTTGGGTAATGGAGAAAATAGGATAAAAATGCAGAGCGGAAAATAAAAGTGGAAACACAACTAGCACAGTAAACTCTAAAAGAATTTAAGGATGGAGCTTTTATTTCAAACACAGATAAAAATATATCTATCTTCTCGAGCTGTTAAAAGAGTAAATGTAACTAAACCTCATTAACTATGCATTAAGGCTTATGAGTGATTTCCTTCATGACTCATCAAAATATTGCATCGCTAGTTTCAAAATGATATTTCAAGTTGCTTTGTGTTATGTGTGATATCGATCATGTGATTACGATGAATCATAGTATCGCAAATCACAAATTGCGAAAGATCACAAATCGCAAATCAAAAATCGAGAAAGATCACAAATCGCAATATTGGAAAGATCGCAAACCAAAATATTGGAAATATTGCAAATCACAAATCGCAAATCGGGAGTAGACCAAATTAAAGTTGCTTTGATATTTTTTGATTTGCGATGAGCGGCATACTTTTTACTTTATCAAGTGAATTTTATTAAACAAATGATTATTCTACTGAAATGACTATTTTGTGATAGGTCGGACTTTATTTAAATTATAACAATCTTTATTGTTTCGTCAGGTCCGGACCTCATCACATTTCGTAGTTTTTTATGGTTTGCATGTTGCACCCTTTGTAAAAGCTATGATGCGATTGCGATGAATACTTTATTATATAAGGAATATCTTAAGCCTTAATTTTTATAAAAAGTTCAATGCTGCCTTTGGTATTTTAAGGGGTATCTTTTATTGCGTCTTGCAGATTTCGACTTATGACTAATCCTTGTTACTTCGGATTGTGTGATTTGCGATGAAGCAAGAATGCCTAGTCATAAAGGGACTTGGCTTGATATCTTAGGTTTATTTAAGGTTTTATTCTGAATGTTTTCAAAAGGGAAGCTTTTATTTGCTAAGTTTTTTTAATTTTTTTTTTAAAGGGTCCCCATTTATTAATACAAATACTAATTATTTATATAACTAAATGGGGGGATTGTTGAAAAATACAACAATTGGTGATTCACTGGAAGAATCAATTATTTATGATGATTTTGAAATTTCTAAAACTTTAAAAATAAAGATAGTTCAGGAAATAAGAATTATATGAAATCTAAGATAAGTAATATTTCTTTGAATAAAAAAACAAACTCACCTAATTACAATTCATCTGATCCTCTTAAAAATGAAAATTCCTTTGTCTATATCAGTATTTTCTTAGTTTAAAGATAAAGTAGGAGGTTTTTGCAGATCAACTTTTAGATATACTCATTTGTCACAGGTAAAGCCTTTACTGCCAGCAGATGTCCATAGCCTTGACAGGGTTACCTTCTAACCAACAATGCTTCAGTGTCCCATCCAGATAAGGGTGCAATTTTTAGAGATAAATTCAAAATCATATACTTATTCTCCTCTTTTTCTCCTTTTTAAACATTTTATTTTTTTGTAAAATTTTTCTTTTTATTTCTTAAAATTCATTTTCTTGGTTTGGTGGCATAATAGTGACAGTGCCATTCACTCATTGTAATTCAACTGAAAAAGCTGGCTCGTGATGAGACCCCTTGTCTTTTGATTAAAATTATATCAAGCCATTACCCTGTTTTGACATGTAGTATTGGTAATGTCAGTCTATTATTTCCCTATGAATATAGTAAGCAGGTTCTTGATGAGACCTCTTATCTTTTAAGTTTCTACATATTTTAGAATTACGCTCTAAAAAGAGAAAATTTTACTGGATGGGGAGAATCATTGACTCCTTAAAAGTTCCAGATGACAATTTAGAGTTGAAGATGCTTATCTGCAAAAAGTATTTACTTTGTTAAAGATAATTTTCTTGACTAATAGTAGAACAAAATTTTCTTTATAAAGTTGGATGTTTCTCAAAGAATAAATAATTTTGGTGGAAACAAGCAAATTTCAGAGAGATAGAACTTAGTTAATTTTCAAATGTTATAATTACTTCCTTAACAATTTCTACTTATAAAAGAGAAAAATCAAAATATTTCAAGAGATTTTTTACTGTAAGGCCAAAATTAAATACTATTTAACTTTTTATTTTCCTAAGAAAACTAAAGGTGATAATGTACAAGGAATAGAAGAGGTTATCTCCTCTGAAAAATATTTTTTCTAAATCTGCCCATTCACAGGCAGAGAATCTCTCTTGCCTGATAAATCTTGCAATAGAAATGTTGATGGGCCAATTTATTCTGCAATCTGAAATGGTCCAAGCCACATTCTTTGGAATTTGGTATGCTTACCTTTTTCCTCATGTGATTTATCCCACTTCAATACAAGGTCTCCAAGTTGAAATGATTTTGTTCTTACAAAATGTTCATCAAAGGAAGATTGAACTAATGTTTAATGATGGGCATGTACCTTTTTAGCTTTCCTCTTTCTTCTTCGAGTTTGAGGATTTGTGATTGCCTTAATTGCAAAGAAGAAGAAGGTGTTTCTTCAATAAATTGAACTAGGGCTAGAGAGGGAATATCTATATTTGTAGGAAGAACAACTTCTTTCGCATAGACCAGATTAAATGGAGAAGTGCCTATTGAGGCCTTCTGTGTTATCTGATATTCCCATAGAGAAAATGTTAGAGATTTATGCCAGTTTCTTTGACTTTGATCAATAGTTCATTTAATGATCCTGATGAGATTTTTGTTGCTTGACTCTTTTAAACCATTTCCTTGAGGATAATAGTTAGCAAAATACTTGAGTTTGGAACCTCTTTTGAGAGAAAATTCTGTCATAGTGCTTCCTGTGAAATGAGATGCATTGTCAAACATCAAGGCAGTTGGTAGGCCAAATCTGATAATGATAAATTGATCAATGAATTCAATGATGTTCTCAGAATTGGCTACCTTTAGTGGAATTGTAGAAATTCCCACTGTAGATCACCTGATAATGCATTGTACTAAAGAAAAATACTAGATCTACTTCTACAAACAAGCTTGCGGAAGCATAATTGATTATGAGCAAGATCAAATAGAACACATATAATAGATGAAGAGAAAGAAATCACACATGAACACATAAGAATACTCTGGGTAAAGCCTCAGCTAAAAATCTCAATCTCTATATTATCATACAAGTGGAAATTATCTCTGGATTACACAAAGCTTTAGCTCACAGGTTATCCAACTCTTAGTACAATCCCTTAATACCGCTCACAGACTGAGTAGACAACACATATGCCTTTCCTCAGCCCTCCAAGCCTCCTATTTCCTTGCGCAGTCTTCCTTGGGGTCCAGTGATGCCACCTGTGTGAAGTCTTGCCTCATACAACTCACGAAGCCAAGAAATAACTGCACAATCTCCAAGGAATGAATTCCTTCTGCATGCAAGAGATATCCTCCAAGGAATATTCCTACAACTGATAGTACACTGTCCCACCATCTGATCTCAACTGGGTCTTTGACTGAACTGACATGCATGAGTTATTTGTGAGAGAATATTCAATTATTTGAAGTGCAGTAGTTACATGCATGCAAGCATTAACTAACTGAACTCACAATTAGTTCTACAAACTATTGGAACTAATCTAACTGGACTTAACTCAGTTAACTGAGTTAACTAATTGCAACTCAAAGTACAACTCATCCTCATATCCTTAACTAAGGGATAAATTCCTCAATCAATGGAGAAACTGTTGCATGTCTTCACATAGACTTCATGTTTGATTTTCTCCAACTAACTAACTCAAGATGAATTAATTAATTATTAATCAAAAAGCTATTGAGCTCAAATTCGAATTTTACTTCTCAATTTTAATTCAGGGACTAATTAAAATTGGAAGGTATCCCGAAATGCTATTTATAGCAATGTTATTTTTAGCACTTCTATAATTAGCATTTCTTGTTGCTATTTTCAACACTCCCTTTCAACAACAAAGGGATTATCAATCACCCCAATCCTGTTTCTGTGGAACTCAAATTTGCATTTTGACAATGCCTTAGTTAAAATATCTGCATCCTGCTCCTCGGTCAAAACATATAGCAACAACATGATCCTCTTCACCACACATTCTCGAAGATGATGGTACCGGATATCTATGTGCTTGGACCTGTCATGAAATACTGGGTTCTCAGAGAGTTTGATACAAATCTGATTATCGCAATAGATCACAGTTGGATCCATCCTCTGACCAAACAATCCCACTAGAATATTCTGCATCTAAATGGCCTCACATGCTGCCTGACTGGCAGCCATGTATTCAACATCTACTGAACTAAGTGTAATTGAGTTTTGTTTCCTATTGTACTAAGAAACTGCAGCTAAACTAAGGTTGAAGATTCCTCGAGAAGTGCTCTTCCAGTCTAATGGACTCCCTTCCCAATCAACATCTGTGAATCCTTGAAGCTCCACTCCCTCTGTCCATCTATAGCACAATCCATACTAAGATGTGCCTCTGAGGTATCTCAGCACATGCTTCGATGCCTTCCAAAACAACTTGGTAGGTTGAACCATAGCTTGACTCAGCTGGTTCACTGCAAAGCACAAATCTGGTCGTGTGTTCACTAGATACATTATTGAACCCACAAGCTGCCGATAAACAGTAGCAGCTACTACCTGACCTAAAGTAGCATCCTCCTTCCTCTAGTTACCTACTAGAGGAGTCTGCATGGGCTTGCACTTCTCCATGTGGAACTTCCTGAGTATCTCATTAACATACTTGCTTTGAGACACAAATACTTCCCCATCCTTCTGCCACACTTCCATGCCTAGAAAGTACTGCATGAGACCCATGTCTTTCATCTCAAACTCTCTTGCAAGGTCCTCCTTGCAAGACTTGATCAACTAATCATCAGCTGTCAAAATTAGATCATCAACATAAAGAACAATGATCAATGGCTTACCTTCTACCATGATGTGGTAAAGGTTCATATCTACTTCACTCTTCGTGAAGCCCAACCTGGTGAAAGAGCTTTCCATCCTGTTGTACCAAGCACGGGGTGCTTGCTTTAGCCCATACAATGCGCACTTGAGTCGGCACACATGCAACTCATGATCGAAGGTCTCAGATCCTTTTGGCTGCTCAATGTACACCTCTTCCTTAGTCTTCCCATTGAGGAATGTTGTCTTTACATCCATCTGATAGATCTTCCAACCCATCTGAGTTGATAGTGCCAACATCGATCTGATAGATGAGTACTTTGCTACAGGAGAAAATGTCTCATCATAGTCTATCCATTTGACCTATGAGAAACCATGGGAAACGAACCTTGCCTTGTGTTTCTCAACACTACCATTAGCTACTTGCTTTACCTTGTAAAGCCATCGAGAACTCACTACTGACTTGTCCCCAAGTCTAGGGACAACATCCCACACACTGTTCTGAATGATAGAGTCGTACTCCTCTACCATAGCATCAACCCAGACTGGTTGCTACACTGCTTCCTCGAAAGAAGAAGGTTAGGTCACTACACAATCCCCAACCAGGGCCATGTAACCAGTGTATCGCTCATGAGATCTCCTCTATCTACACTAAGAGGATGGCTGCCCGACATTGTCTCATGCATCTGGCATTAACCTGTCAGCTTCCGTCGAGTGTTTCCACCCGTCTTTGGAAGACTCTCCATGAGTGAATGTCTCCACTCTCGGATCCTATGCATGCGGCTGCTCCGCATCAGTATGAGGCTCCTCCTCCTTTGGAACCAAAAGTTCCTCCTCTGCATGCAACTTGAGCTCCCTCTCAAGGGACACTCGCATGGCTTTCTTCTCATCAAACTTCAGATCCCTGCGCGCTACTGTCCTCTGACTGGCAAGCAGAAACACTCGATAGTTGTGGGGTGTATCAGTATACCCCACAAGTATCCCCAACTCAGCAGTTGGATCTAGCTTCCTCTGGGCATCTTTGGTCACATGGTAGTAAACCGATGATCCAAAGATATAGACGTGACTCACATCTAGTCACTTCCCGGACAAGGCCTCCATTGGTGTTTTCATCCCCAATATGTGGTGAGGACTTCTGTTCTACAAGTATACTGCTGTATTGCATGCCTCAGCCCAAAAATGGAGTGGTAAGCTTTGGTCATACAACAACGCTTGAGCTGCTCTCACTATCGATATGTTCTTTATTTCGACCACCCCATTTTGTTGTGGGTTATGGGGTGCTGTTAGCTCCCGTTTAATTCCTTCTACAACGCAGAAGTCCTTAAACTGTTGGGAGACATACTCTCCACCATTGTCACTTTGCAAGGCTCTTATTTTGTTTCCAGATTCTTTCTCTGCCAAGGCTTTAAACTCACAAAACCTCAAGAAGGTTTGATCCTTCTTTTGCATAAAGTAGATCCAACATCTATGAGAAAAATCTTCAATAAAAGAGCATAGTTCCTTTGTTTAGCGGTGGAGGCTGTAAAGAATGGTCCACATACATTTGAATGAACTCGCTCTAGGATTGCTCCAGCTCTATTGTCTCAATCCTCAAAGGAATATTTTTCATACTTACCCAGGGTATAACCTTTGCATGTATCCGTTTGCTCCAGTTTCCCTTGGGTAGTCCAGTAGAAATCTACTGCATGATCTTCAGGTCTCCATGATGCAAGTGGACCAGTCTTCTATGCCATAGCTTGCCAACATCTTGGCTTTGCACCAACTCAGCTTTGGAACTCAATGCAGCGTAGTCATCTACCTCCAACTTGTAGAGATTCTTTACTTGAATCCCAATTCTCTTGGTCTGTCCGATGCTGATATGCCTCAGGAATACCTTTCCTTTACTAAAGACTACATCATAGCCTTTATATTCTAGCATAACAATAGACACAAGATTCTTCTTCAGACCCGGTACATACTTGACATCAGTTAGGGTGAGAGGATCTCCATGCTCCCTCTGAAACACAACCGTACCTTCACCTGAGACACAGTACTTTCCATCATCGCCCATCTCAATCCGCATATGGAGATCCTTCTCATCCAAGGTACTGAAAAGATTCTTGTCGCTAGACATGTGGAATGAAGCTCCATTGTCTAAGTACTAAACACATCCCACCATGGATTAAACCATGCATGTGATAAGAGAGAAACCCAATTCAAACTGTGAGGCAAGTGCCTCACCATCTGATCCCTTTGAGGATCCCTTCTTGGATTTGTTTTGTGGACAATTTGTAGCATAATGGCCCACCTCATGACAATGAAAGCATCAAACTTTCAATTTGTCAAACTTCTTCCCACCATGGGAAGAACTGGACTTGGAAGGGGACACCTTCCCTTTCCCTTTCCTTGCCTTACTCTCTAAGGCTAGATTTTCTTCATCATCTTGTTTTGATGAAGATCCATCTCTGGTGCTTCTCCTTATCTCCTCCTGTATCAGATCCAACCAAAGTCATTCCTAATCTGGCAGTTTCTCTCTTCCATTTACCAAGTCTTGGTAGCTATGCCAGCTCTTAGGAAGACCGAGGAGAGATAGAAACACCATGTCATCATCAGATGTCGTGATCCCTACACTTCCAAGCTCATCCGTGTAGGTGGTGAGCTTGTTCAGGAATGTAGAGATCATGTCACCCTTTTCACACTTGATTTTCCGAATCTTGTCTTTCAACACCAACTTCCTCTACTCACTTCTATTCTGATATAGACCCTTCAATGTTTTCCACATCGAAAACAACGTCTCCTTCCCATGGAGGCTCGAGACAATGTGGTCTTGAACTCCCTCCAGGAGGATTCTCCTTGCTCTAGCCACACATTTCTTCCATTCCACCAATTCTTGGGAACTAGTTGCTGCAGGCTTGGGGAGTTCTTGATCAATGAAGTCCTTCAACCCATTGTCCTCTAATACCGCTTCTATTCGATCCTTCCAGGCTATATAATTCGAGTTTCCATCAAGGGCATACTCAAGTCTCAAACCATTTACTGCCATTGATGAAATTGAGATGTGATAAGAACTTAATTTCTATAATCAGGAACTCTAAAATTCGAACTTCTCCCTCCTTTGTATACTGTTCTTCACTTTGATCACCTTTGCTCTGATACCATGTAGAAATTCCCATTATAGATCACCTGATAATGCAATGTACTAAAGCAAAATACTAGATCTACTTCTACAAACAAACCTGCGAAAGCTTAATCGATAATAAGCAAGATCAAATAGAATACATATAACAGATGAAGAGAAAGCAATCACACATGAACACATAAGAATACTCTGGGGAAAACCTCAACTAAAAATTTCGATCTCTGTATTGTCATACAAGTGGAAATTATCTCCGGATTACACAATGTTGGAAATAATACTAAGAGGGGGGGGGGGGGGGGTGGGTGAATCAGTATTATCAAATTCTTTTCAATATTCCTTCTAGATTTATAATTTAATTTATTCTTTAGATGTTGAACATTAATTTGAATGTCAGTACAATATAATAATGAACAGGAACAAGAAAAAATAGACAGTCACACCAAAGAACACCAGATATAAGGTGGAAACCAAATGTGGGTGAAAACCACCTGCTGCAATGTGTCTCTATCTTCTTTCAATTAGAAACTTCTTTTACAATGATTATGTACTGGTGTAGTCCTTTACCAGTACGTAGGCTGCAACCTGCAGAGAGCTACAACCCTCTCTCATTTTCCAGTCTCTCCTGGAAGGGAGCTACAACCCACTTAGCTCTTGTACTAGCTGAGTTACTAGTACGTAGGTGCTGACCTACTTCTTTTCTTCCAAGGACCACGTTTCATTAATTTTCAGACTGGATCCATGAACATCAAATAATCATCAAGTACATGTGAATCAACCAATCTCCTTTTACTATCAACAAATGAATCAGCCAATAGCCTCTCAGAATGCAGTAACCAGAAAAGCAATACCATTAATCTAAACCCAGAACTCTGCAGCAATAGACAAAAGGCAGCCAAAAAATATTTCAAGAAAAGTCCGCAACTTCACCAATAGAAACCTGCGAATATCCACATTTCTTCTATGTGTAGACTGCGCAGCTCCGCACTTGCACTGTATACCCAACAACGCACCTCCGAACCTGATCCGTCTACTGCACTGTGTACCTCCGCACCTGCGCCTTCTGCTGCTCTGCGTACCTTCACACCTGATCCGTCTACTGCGCTGCATACCTCCGCACCTGTGCCTTCTGCTGTGCTGTGTACCTTCGCACCTGTGCTATGGATCACCTGCGGACCTCCGTATAGAGCCAAATTATCAGTCCTCCAATGTGCCACAGACTGTCAGATCCACATATCTGATCATGCGCCAAAGAGATCACGACCTATCAATAGATCCGCCTTATAATTTACAGTTTTCACCTTGATTTAGATCTAGCTTTTCAAACCGACCACCCAAAATTTCAGATCTTAAGATATTTAATTTTCACAAGTGTCTAGCCAAATGATCTCCTTTCCTTTCTATAGGCAAGCCCTTACTCAAACCATGGATCAAAACCATAGAAAACCAATACAAGGATCCAAAACCTGGGTTCAATATTTTAGATGCCAAAACCACGGACCAAAACCATAGGATCAAAAAATGGCGGACTAAATACCATGGAACAAACATAAGATGTGCGTTTTTCTCTGCATGAAAGTCCGTGCATTTTAGGTTCGAACCTTTTGTGCGGGAGACCTGCGAACATATCCACACCTTTTCAACGGTTCTCCTGTGCAACCTATCGATGACCGCATCTTTTGATCTGTGCACTTGCGGAACCAGAGAATAACTTTGCTGCACTATAATTTATCATATGAGATGAGTGGGTTGCCATCAAGTACAACATATGTAGCATAATGCCAACAATCTCCCCCTTTGGACTTGATGGCAACAACAACCAATCACTCTCCCCCTTTGACATTAAGGGCAAAGGGGTGGACTACCATGCTCCCCCTAAGTACCTGCTAAAAACTTTGAACGAGCTCCCCCTTTGTATATGCTCTGTGCTGAAATGCTTTAGACCAGTACACATATATCTCGATCAGCATCTATTCCACCAAAACACCCGTGAAATCAAACCAAGAACTTCTAAGATAATGCAAAAAATGCATTAGAAGAATATATGCTCCCCCTGAACCAGTGCCAGATGGTCTCTAACAGACCCATATCGGACCCACATAGACTGGAAAATGTACGTGTATCCACCTGCGTACAACATACAAGATTCAACAGTAGGATGATGCATCAACAACCCCCAGCTTCTGTTTGAGGTATTCAAATGTCTCCCTGGGCAATGGTTTGGTGAGTATATCAGCAACTTGTTCCTTGGAGGGAATATACTCCAATTTGACCTTTTGTTCCAGCACTTGTTCCTGGAGAAAATGATACTTGATTGGTATGTGCTTGGTCTTTGAATGCATGACTAGGTTCTTTGAAATGCTGAT
>APFE030951693.1:0-10635 GCA_000404065.3 Pinus taeda | reverse complement strand
TTTTATAGGCAAGCCCTTACTCAAACCATGGATCAAAACCATAGAAAACCAATACAAGGGATCCAAAACCTGGGTTCAATATTTTAGATGCCAAAACCACGGACCAAAACCATAGGATCAAAAAACGTCGGACTAAATACCATGGACCAAACATAAGATGTGTGTTTTTCTCTCCATGAAAGTCCGTGCATTTTAGGTTCGCACCTTTTGTGCGGGAGACTTGCGAACATATCCGCAACTTTTCAACAGTTGTCCTGCACAACTTGTCGATGACCGCATCTTTTGATATGTGCACCTGCGGAACCAGAGAATAACTTTGCTGCACTATAATTTATCATCTGAGATGAGTGGGTTGCCATCAAGTACAACGTATGTAGCATAATGCCAACACACAAAGCTTTAGGTCACAGGCTATCCAACTCTCAGTACAATCCCTCAATACCGCTCACAAACTAAGTAGACAACACATATGCCTTTCCTCAGCCCTCCAAGCCTCTTATTTCCTTGCGCAGTTTTCCTTGGGGTCCAGTGATGCCACCTGTGTGAAGTCTAGCCTCATAAAACTCACTAAAACAAGAAATAACTGTGAAATCTCGAAGGAATGAATTCCTTCTGCATGCAAGAGATATCCTCTACGGAATATTCCTGCAACTGATAGTACACTGTCCCAACATCTGATCTCAACTAGGTCTCTGACTGAACTTACATGCATGAGTTATTTATGAGAGAATATTTAGTTATCTGAAGTGCAATAGTTACATACATGCAAGCATTAACTAACTGAAATCATAATTAGTTCTACAAACTATTGGAACTAATCTAACTGGACTTAAATCAGTTAACTGAGCTAACTAATTACAACTCAAAGTACAACTCATCCTCATCTCCTTAACTAAGGGATAAATTCCTCAATCAATGGAGAAACTGTTGCATGTCTTCACATAGACTTCATGTTTTATTTTATCCAACTAATTAAATCAAGATGAATTAATTACTAATCAAACAATTGTTGAGCTCAAATTCAAATTTTGCTTCTCAATTTTAGTTCAGGGGCTAACTAAAATTGGAAGGTATCCCGAAATGCTATTTATAGCAATGCTATTTTTAGCACTTCTATATTTAGGATTTCTTGTTGCTATTTTCAACAAGAATTTCTTCCACCCGTTTAGTAAAGTAATCAGTTGCTGTAAGGATGTATCTATGTTTCTTTGAAGAGTGAGGAATGATCTCACCTATTATGTCCAGTCCCCATTACGCAAATGGTTGTTCAATGTTTAATGGTTGTAATGGAAAAGCAGGTTTCGTTTGTCTTCCAACAATAGTTTGATAGGTGTTTTACTTCCTTACGTATTCATGTGCATATTTGAACAAGGTTGGCCAGTAATAGCCAACATGAACGATTTTATGTGTTGTTGTGTCTCCTCCAAAATGTCCACTAGCTAATCCATCATGGAGTTCCTGCAAAACCTTTTCCGCCTCATATTTTTCAAGGCGCCTTAGCAAAATAGAGTCATAATTGTTTCTAAACAAAAAATCGTTGATGATTTCGTATTGCTTTGGTTTTAGTCTCAAAGCCCTTTTTCTTGTAACTGAGTTGCATAGGGGCATATCCATTTTTTTAATAAAAGAAGAGATCAACATATTGAGATTTAGTATCGTTGAGGCTTACCTCTGATATTTGTATATCATCACCTAGATCTTATTCTGCTAGTAAATTGGATGCTCCAATTAAAATTCTTCAAAAAACCTTGACCCCTGACAATTTTAGCTAGTCTAATTTCAACGTCATATTCTTGCAATGCAGTTACCCAGTTGGCCCTTTTTTCTCATACTTCCCTTTGCACCAGTAATTGCCTTACTGCTGGGAATGGCACTATGATTTTGGTGTGAGTTTTAGGGAGAAATGGTCTGAAATGATTTATTGACTTAAAAACAGAAAAGGCCTATTTTTCCACACCAGAGTAATTTAATTCAACACTTTGTAGATTTGAACTAAAAAATGAGATTGGTGCTTCTATCTGTTGATCATTGAGTTGTGTCAAAACTGTTGCATATGATGTTTCTGATGCAAATGTGTATACAAAAAAATGATTGGAAAAGTTGGGAGTTGTCAGGAGGGGAGCATTGATCATAGCTTGTTTGATTAGATCAAATGCTTCTCTTTCATTATGACCTCACTTGAAAACTGGATTTTTCTTAATCATAGACTGTAAAGGTAAAACTATCCGTGAAAAGTCAGGGTCAAATATTTTTAAAAACTTTATTTGACCAAAGAAATATTGCATTGATTTCTTATTATGGGGTAAGGGGATTTTCTCAATTTCCTTAATACTTTTTGGATCAATGTAAATACCCTTTTTAGATACGACAAATCCTAAAAGCTTACCTTTGCTTAAGGCAAAGTAAGACTTCTTTGGATTGAGCGAGATCCCATATTTTTTACATCATTCAAAGATATGGTTAAGGTCGTTCAAATGGTTGCTTTTCTTCCTGGAATAGATAGTGATATCATCTAGGTAAATAACGACTGATTTGTCAATGAGTCCTTCAAAGGATATATCCATAGCTCTTTGAAATGTGGCACTTGCATTAATCAAACCAAAAGGCATTTTGGGATAAGCATATGTTCCCCATTCAGTTATGAATGTGGTTTTAAATCTATCGTTTGGATGGACCAGGATTTGGTTTATCCTGAAAAACCATCAAGAAAAGACATGAGCTCAGAACCAGCTACTGACTGCAGCACTTATTCCATACTTGGTAGTGGAAAGTTGTATTTCTGACATTCTTTATTCAAATTTCTAAAATCTATGCATATGTGAATGTCACCACTCTTTTTTCTAACAGGCACTAAATTGGACACCCATTTAGAATGCCTAATAGGGAATATGATTATGGCCTTAAGGAGTTTATTCAACTCCAATTTGATTTGACTTTCGAGGTTCGGGTGAATTTTCCTTAGTTTCTGCTGCACTGGTTTAACATTAGAGATCATAGGAATGGTGTGCTGTATGACAGAGGTATCATAAGTTTTGAGATTAGAATAATTCCAAGCAAAGATACCTTTGTATTTCTTCAAAAATCAAATGAATGATGATCTTTCATTAGAGGACAAATTGATACCTATATTAATGTTCTGAGGCTTGCCATCAGTTCCAAGGTTCACTAATTGAAATCTCAGGGTTGAGCTTTGGAGTTTGGCATTAGTTACCTTCTTAAATTTGTCTTTGAGATCATAAAGATCTTCTAATTTAACTACAAATTTAGGTATTGGATTTTCATTAGCCTTCTGATTTAACTGAAGTTCAAGCTCATTTTCATCTACGATTTGGTCATCGTATGACCCCTCTAATGTTAGAAAAATTACAATATCATAATCATCGTTGAAGACTTGCCAATTAGTGACATTTCTAGTAATGGATGGTTTAAAAATTAACTCAATGGAAAACCTATCAGGACTATAATCCTCAGATGGTATGAGTTTTGATGCAACATTAGCTAATTAATATTCATTAGAATTTTTCATTCTAGGTACAGGAGAAACATTAAATGCCAAAAAATGTGATGTAATATCTTAGACTAATGATTGATAATTCTTAAGATGTCCAAAGAGGTAGTGAATAGTATTTCTTACCCGTTTCATGATAATTTCTGAATCTCCAAAATCCTGCAGATATTGATGTCGAGGCCAATTGCTTTGTATAATCCTTGAACCAATGCCTCGTATTCTACGGTATTGTTTGTACATTCAAATTATAATCTACAAGCTAACATGGTCTTTTCTCCTTCTAAGCTAATTAAAATGCAACCATCTCTTGCATAATCGTTAGATTTGGAACTATCAAAGTATAAAGTCCAAAATAAAATATTAACTACAGTTTTATTTACAAAAAATTTACACTTGGAAGCATTTGTTTGTGAGAAATTTTCGATCTGTGAGGCGACAAAATTATCTAGAAAGGGAGATTCATGTGCTTTAAAGTTGCCTAAAAATGACCAAGCTTAATAGTTTCCAATAATGTTATTATTGAATTATAACGGCTCATTATCACCTTCAAATTCAGTCATTGTGTGTTTAATGTGTTTTTCTTGGTCAACTCAAATTTGATTTGGATTTCCATTATATGGCAACCACATGTGAGACTAGTCTGTAGCAAAGTATCCATGGAGATTTTCAGACTAGTCTCTACTTAGAATTAGATGTATAATTCAGGACTGTTAGCGACCAATATATCAATTATTTGACAGACTTTGGGATTTGAGCTAAGTCGAATGCTAACTGCATTTATTTCCCCTAAGACCTCTACCTTGGTTATGTCAAGTTGTACTATATGGACAAAAGACTTTTGAGAAGTGACGTTCACCTTAGCATAGACTATTGTTGGCATTATAGTAGAAGAGGCTCCTGAGTCAATCAAATAATTGTGAAGGTTCCTATTGAAAATTTCATAGGTTAAGAGGAAAGGAGGCATGTGTGAGAGAGATATGTCACTGGTTAGGATGACATCTATAGGGTTTAATTTGTTTGAAGGAGTGGGGGTTTTACCCATGCCTTTAGCAACTTGAGATACAACAGTAATAGGTAGGGGTGAAGTAGGAACTACATTCAGTTCTCTAAGTAGTATTTTTTGTTGTTGCTTTAGTTTGCTAATTTCATGTAGTGAAATTTGGCCCTAGTATTCTTCATGTCTTCCACAATGTTATACTCCATGGTATCAGTAACAACCAGGGTCTTTGATGTAGATGGAAGATTTGATGAAGATAGATTTGGCTATGAAGCCTTAGGAGAAGAATTTTTGCTAATTTCTTTCTCCTTAGCAACAAGAGTTGGAGTTTTCTTCTTTTGATTTCACTGAGTCGTATCAGTAGGCCCTTTGCTTCTGGTGCGAACGAGAAAAGCTTCCTGTTCTTCTTCATTTGGAAGGATAAATTCCCACATCCCATTTAGTTCGAATACTTCTTCTTCTTCGGTTTCTTCATCAGTCATTGTGTTTTCCTCTTCCTATTTTTCTAAGTCAAACTCAACATTAGGTATAGTATTTGGTGGCTAAGAACTAGAAGACTGATTCCTCCTAAAAGATATGGAAGGTTTTTTAGCAGAAGAGGATTCAACAACTTGTTTCTTCATTTCAACCATTTCGTTAGACATGGTTTTTAGTACATTTTGAAGGCCTTCAAGATCAAAATTATATTTTGGGGCTTTCCTTTCAGATTCATCTCTAAAAGTAGCTTTTTTAGATTTTCTGTCTTCTAGAGAGGTCTTCTTTTCAAGAGAAATTATGCGTTTCTCTGCAGACAAGGCGTCCTTCACGTTCTCGTATAATTTGGCCAAATTCTCTCTATCTACAAAAAGGGTTATATTAGAAGGATGGAAATATATGTACACTCAATTCTGAACATCAATACTAGTGGCTGACACAGTTGGAATTTTATTGAGTAGTTTGTTGAATCTGGAGTTGAAATATTTGACCTGTTCTTCCGTTTTAGCCTTTAGATTAAACAATTCATTGATGAGCGACGTGTTGGGTGTGGAGCCTGATTATATTCTTTATTCAGAGGTATCGCTGCATTGGACCCCAGTTTGTAATATGGCAGCAGTGTTGCCTGTAAAATGTTCATCGCCACAGGGGTCCAAGGGGGGGCGATGACGATTATTTGAAGCCCCCGAAGCTAAAAGTAGATGTAAAATTTCCTTATAAAATGTTGTAATTTCGTAGTCAATCTGAGACATTCATTAGGTGGAGATCTGATGGTAGAAGTTATGTTTAATTTATGGTATTTTTCCCTAGAAGGAAACACCTCGCTATATATGAGGGAATTGTATTACATCTATGTAGATCTGTATTTTGAGTGAGAAAGAGAAAGGAGATTGTGTGATAGCGAAGAGGGAATTACAACAGATCTGTTGTAGGTTGTATCTCTTTAGTTTGATGGATAATATAAAAGGAAGGACTAATTGTTTCTTCGTGAACGTAGCCCAAATTGGGTGAACCATGTCTATCTTTGTCTCTCTTGTTTTATGCATTTTTTGTGTTTATGTTTCTGCAATATTTTATGTGTTCCATTTCTCTGTAATATATAATTTTCTAATAACTGCTATTAGAGCCGAAGGTCTATTTGGCTGAAAAACTCACAAGAGAGAAGGGTTCTTGGTTCGAGTGGAAGCAATGGTGGAAGATGGTAGGTTTAGGTTTGAAAAATTTAATGGCCAAACCTACCAGCTGCGGAAGATGCAGATGGAATATTATCTGTATCAAAAAGGTCTGTACCTACCATTGAGTGGAAAGACAAAGAAGTCGATGAGTATGACAGACACAAAATGGATATTCTCAACAGAAAGGCACTTGGAACAATATGGTTGTGCCTAGTGGCGTCGGTAGCCTTTAATATTTCAAAGGAAATGACAACATAGGGTTTAATGTCATCATTGGCCAAACTATATGAAAAACCCTCGGCCTCAAATAAGGTATTTCTTATGAAGCATTTATTTAATATGAAGATGTCAGAAAGTGGATTGTTGTTGATCATTTAAATGAATTTAATATAGTTACCCGTCAATTAATTTCTGTAGGGGTTATTTTTGATGATGAAGTTAGGGCTCTGCTATTTCTATGCTCATTTCCGGAAAGTTGGAATGGTTTAGTTATGCCCATTAGTAACTCTATCTCTGGATCTAGTACTTTAAAGTTTGATGAAGTTGTCAGTGTAATCCTTAGCGAGGAAATGCAAGGGAAACACTCCAGTGAGACATCAGGTAATTATTTGACTGCAGAGACTAGGGTAAGAAAAATGGAAAGAGGAAAGAGCCCAAGATATCGCAGTAAGTCAAGGAAAGGGAGATCCAAGTCCAGATCAGGGATAGTGTGCTGGAAATGAAGGAAGAAAGGAAACCTGAAGAAAGACTGCAAGTCTCAGAAGGGAAAAGAAGGAGAAGCGCAACAAGAAAACAATCATAAAGCGAATGTGACAGGTGATGTGTTGCAATATGCTTTGATTCTTTCATTAGAAAATATTATTGATACCTGGGTGGTAGATTCAGGGGCCTCATTCCATGCCACACCTGATAGGAAACATTTTCATGATTATGTTCAAGGAGATTTTGGAAAAGTTCGATTGGGTGATGATAAACCCTGTAAAATCATTGGAATGGGTATAATTTTCATAAAACAGTAGAATGGAAATCAATGGCTATTGAAGGAGGTAAGGCATGTTCCAGATATGAAGAAAAATCTAATTTCAACAGGGCAGTTGGAAGGTGAAGTTTGTGTAACTACGTTTACAAATAAAACCTAGAAGGTCACTAAACGAGCCTTGGTAATAGCAAAAGGAGAAAAGGTTGGTACATTGTATTTATGCAATGGTATTTCTAGTTTTGTTAATGCTTTAACCTCTATAGGAGAAGATGCGACATTGTGGAATCATAGGCTTGGGCACATGAGTGAGAAGGGGATGCAGATTCTTCACTCAAGAAATTTTTTGCCAGGTTTGAAGCATGTTGATTTAAAATTCTGTGAGAATTGTGTTTATGGAAAACAAAAGAGAGTCATATCTCTTAGAGTTGGGAAAGAAAAGAAGAGTGAAAAATTAGAGCTTGTGCATACAGATGTATGGGGACCTACTTAGGTATCATCTCTCAGTGGCTCTCGTTATTATGTTACTTTGATTGATGATGCAAGCAAAAAAACATGGATTTATTATATTCGAAATAAAACTGATGTATTTGATACTTTCAAGAAATGGAAAGCTTTGGTTGAAAATGAGATAGGAAAAAGGTTGAAGTGTCTCGGATTAGACAATGGAGGTGAATATTGCAGCAAAGAGTTTGATAGGTACTATTCAGAGAATGGAATTTGTAGAGAGAAGACAGTTCCAGGAACACCACAAAAAAATGGTGTGTTAGAAAGGATGAATAGGGCAATCATGGAGTGTGTAAGGTGCATGAGATTGCAAGTAGGATTGCCTTTACAATTTTGGGTAGATGCTGCAGATAGTGTTGTTTATCTAATAAATAGAGGGCCTTCAAGTTCCTTGGATGGTGGTATTTGAGAGGAGGTATGGAAAGGTAAAAAGGTAAACTACTTGCCTTTAAAGACTTTTGGTTGTGAAGCCTTTGTCCACATTAATAAAGAAAATAGAACAAGGATTAAGGAAAAATCAAAGAAAAGTACCTTTATTGGATATGGTGTTAATGATTTTGGTTATCATTTTTATGATTATGAAGAAACAAAAAATCATTAGGAGCAGAGATGTCATATTCAATGAAAAGGTTTTGTATAAGGATTAGATGCAGGAAAAGAAATAGGAAAAAGAAAACAAAGATTACACAGTGCTTGATGAGATCACAAAAAAAGTGAAGGTGCCTGAAAATCATAATGGCCAACAATGAGAATAGATACAACAACCACAACAACAAAAAGCACCTCAAATGCCTAAAAGTGGTGCTAGAAGATCTACTAGGATAAGTAGACCCCTAAACGATACTCTCCTTCATTATATTATGTATTGCTGACTGATTCTGGTGAATCAAAATGTTATGAAGAAGCAGTGTAGGTAGAAACCAGGAAGAATTGGGAGCAAGCCATGAAAGAAGAGATGGACTCCTTAACACATAACCAGACTTGGGACTTAATCAGGTTACCTGTAGGTAAAACAACATTGCAGAAAAAATGGGTTTATAGGTTGAAGGAAGAATATGGAGGTAGATAAAGGTATAAAGCTAGATGTCACTCTGATCACTGTGTTTATCTCAAAATGGAAAATGATGGCAGCTATATTATATTGTTATTGTATGTAGAGGACATTCTTGTTGCAAGTTCTAACATGCAGGAAATAAATGTGCTCAAAAGAAAATTGGCAAACTCATTTGCAATGAAGGATTTGGGTGCTGCGAAACAAATCCTTGGTATGAGATAACTAGAGACAAGAAGAATCGAAAATTAACATTGTCTCAGAGTGAGTACATAGGAAAGGTGTTGAAAAGATTTAATATGCAGAATGAAAAACCAGTTAGTATACCTTTGGCTAGCCATTTCAAACTAAGTAAGGAGGTGTGTCCCAAGACTATGGAAGAAATGGCTTATATGTCTAAATTTCCATACGCATTAGCAATTGGAAGCTTAATGTATGAAATGGTCTGCATGAGGCCTAATATTGCACATGCAGTGGGAGTTGTAAGTAGGTACATGAACAATCCAAGAAGGAACATTGGATGGTGGTGAAGTGGATTATCAGGTATTTTAGAGGTACCACAAATGAAGTATTATGCTTTGGTGATTCAAATATTGCTCTATAGAGATATGTTGATGCATATATGGCAGGTGATAGAGATAACAGGAGGAGCACCAAAGGGTATGTTTTTATTGTAGGTGGAACAACTGTCAGTTGGGTCTCAAAACTACAAAGTTTTGTTGCACTCTCAATGATGGAAGCAGAGTATGTTGCTACTATAGAGGCTAGTAAAGAAATGATTTGGTTACAAAGGTTTCTGAATGAATTGGGTAAGAAGCAAGAGTTGGGAAGGTTATATAGTGACAGCCAGAGTGCCATACATCTTGCAAATAACTCTACATTTCATTCCAAGACTAAAGATATACAAATCAAGTACCATTTCATACGGTCAACATTGGAAGATGGATAGTTGAAGCCGAAAAATATACACACTAGCCAGAATCTTGCAGATATGTTAACAAAATTTGAAACCAGAAAGAAACTGAGATTCTTCTAAGTTTCAATTGGTCTTCAAGTATGATGAATAATATCAGAAACAACCAGGTCCAAAGTGGAGTCATTGTCCAGCAAATGAAGCAGTGGTGGAGTTGCTATAATTAGTCTCCAAGTGGGATATTGTCGGCTGTAGAGCTTGATTATCTTCTTTATTCAGAGGTATCACCACGTTGGACCCTAGTTCGTAATGTGGCTACAACACTACCCGCAAAATGTTCACCTCTAGGGGTGTCTAGGGGGGGCGATGAGGATTATTTGGAACCCCCCTCCCTTGCAGGGGATTTGGGGCAGTGCCCCCGAAGCTAAAAATAGATGTAAAATTGCGTTGTAAAATTTTGTAATTTCGTAGTTAATTTGGGTCGTTCATTAGGCATAGATCTAACAGTAGAAGTTATGTTTAATTTAGGTTGTTTTTCCCTAGAAGGAAGCCCCTTGCTATATATGATGGAATTGTATTATGTCTATGTAGATTTTTATTCTGAGTGAGAAAGAGAGAAGAGATTGTGTGAGAGAAAAGAGGGAATTATAGCGGATCTGTTGTGGGTTGCATCTCTTTAGTTTGCTATATAATATAAAAGGAAGAACTCACTGTTTCTTCATGGACGTAGCCCAAATAAGGTGAACCACGTATATCTGTGTCTCTCTTGTTTTATGTGTTTTATTTGTTTATGTTTCTACAATATTTTATGTGTTCCATTGCTCTATAATATATAATTTTCTAACACGATGCAATAGTTCTATCAACTTGAAACTTAGCTAGGAATTGTTATTCGAACCATAGATTATTTTAGGGGCGAATGTTCGCCCTTTGGCGAAATTAAGGGGTTTTAAATTTTTAGTGGACGAATATTTTGTATCATAGTACATTTTTACAAATCACCTAAAATAGCCCACCTTATTTTAAGGGAGAGT